>CM062815.1:319665814-319955814 GCA_031772625.1 Pinus tabuliformis
CGTATGTATGCATTAGAGGAGATTAAGAGGCTCATGGTAAAAAATAAAAGATAAAAGGAAATGCTATAGGAATATGAGGAAAAGAATTAGGGTTTTGATTAAGTAGGGAAAACAACTTTTATATTGAAGTCTTGGAAAGAAGAAATCAAAAGAATAAATGAAGTGGTGACTAACCAACTGAATGAATGAGAAGGTCATTGTGAAGAGGTAGAAGTTGGGATTGTTTCACTAAGAAATGATATAGAAAAGGCCAGTGATCAGTTAAATTAATATCTGAAGTTTGATAAGAGTACTGAATTCCTAGATGGTACTCTCAGCAATCAAATATATCCTCCCATCAAAACTAGTGTGGGATATGAAGGAGAATCAAGCACCAATAAAGATGAAAAAAATGAACCAATAAACTATGTTGAAGCAGTCAAAGGACCTAACAACAATGCAGCAAAAGGAAATAATAAGAATCAACAACAACAAAGAAAAGAAAAGGACATAAATACAACTCAACAGTGGCAGTAAAGGAAAGCTTATAATATCAATTCAAACATCCACAAAGATCAAGTAAAAAATTAGCAGCAACAAAGAAAGGAAAAGGATCGTAATACAACTCAGCAGCAAAAAAGGAAATGATATAACAACAATTTGAATAGCCACAAAGATCAAGTGATAACTCAGTAAATACCACATCTCCCTGAAACACAAAGACATAAAATAATTAGAAGATTACCTTCTCAAAGGAAAAGTACTCCCACGTATTAAATATTTTTCTATGGCTATTTTTTTCTTGTAATATTTTTAGACATAAGGAAATAGATTGTAGATATTATGCAAGGAATCAAAATGTGTTGAATAGTAGCAGTAAGAGAGCATATAAGATCTCAAGGAATGAATTGTTTTGCTCAACTCTAGAATTTATGGTAAGAATTCCATCAGAAATCACATTTGTTTTCCCCCTTCTTAGATATTTTTGAATGCTACATATGTAACATTTTTTGGCAGAAGGAAAGACATATTAGAAGTAATTTGTTAAAGCCTTTAAAGCAAACCAAAAAGAAAGAACTTCCTCAAATCAGGAAAAAAAATCTAAAACAAATGTTATTAATATAAATCAGAATACAAAGACATGGAAAAGAAAGAAAGAATAGCAAGAGAAATACAACTTAGTTGTATGTGCTCAAGGTACATATGTTCAATGATATATAGGAAATGGATGTTCTCATAATATGAACGGAGATAAAAGCATATTTCTCTCTCTAAAGGAGGTCAAGGATGGAAATTTTATTGTTGGAAATGTTACATCAGCCAAAGTAATGGGAAAAGTGAGATTTAGCCTTAATAATAAAAGGACTAATGATGGCAATATTCTACTTGTTAAAAAAGTTAAGGCACAACATTCTAGTGTAAGTTAAATGGTTGATAGAGGATATGAAGTCACATTCAACTCTATAGGATGTAGAATTAGGAACGAAGGCTTTGGAAAATTAGTGGAAAAAGGAATTAGGACTCCATATAATGTATATGTATTGAAAGGAAGCATAGACACAAAAAAGAGATTGACAAAAATATCTTCTTCAAAATATCAATAAAAAAGAGAAATATCCAACTGTGGTCCATCACACCATGTCTTATTCACAAGGTGAACTACATAAGATAGAAAGTCATCCACATTAGTATGCATGCCTAAAAGAGGAGAATGAGCAAAATCAAAGAAGCATTATCATGGAATTAGTCATATATACTTCCAATACACCAAAAATGAAGGAGAAATGTCATGGAACTACTCATCATTTGGTTTATTGTACTACAGAATGGCACAAAGGGATGTTTGATGAAGTGCTTTCTATGTTGGAAATTTTTGCAAGTCATCTAGAGAAAAAAATTATCTATGGTAGACTTAATTAGAATTGGTTCATCTAAAAATCAGAAAAGTGTAGTTGCTATCTTCCTCTCATTGCGCACAAGTAATCTACATCATCATATTATAGCACAAAAACTTTGATTTTATGAATCTATTAGAATCAACTCATAATGGTAGAACAAGAGTTTTTATTGGTTCATTGGTGCATTCCTTTTTGAAAGAAATGTTGCACAAGTTCCATCTATAAGGAAAAGAGGGTTGAGTTCAAAGTTTTAAATTAAATTAGAATAACTTAATGCCTTTATCTAGCATTAAATATTTTTTCGAAGGCAGTGGAAAAGCTCGCAGTATCTCTATCAAGTAAGTTGTTGTTCTTTCCTTTTGTATGTGAATGATTAAAGTGCTTACATGATATGCGTTAAAACATTGTAGCACTCATGTTTACAAATTTCTAATTAGGTGATCACATTTTACTTTTATTCCCCCTGCCCCTCCTGAATTCATTTTATATTGAATTTTTCTAGCAATAGGAAGTTGATACAGGTTTATGTGAGACTAGATTGATTCTAGATACTCATTGAAATAAAAGAAAATTATATGTGATTCCCAACCTCAATCCCTCCCCATAAAATTTACAGTTAAAACATAGTGGATACTAAACTCTGTAGAAACTAACTAGATTACATATTATAGATAATATAAACATACTCATAGATATAATACTTTATTTCCATTATATCCATCATCTTTTTTAACAAATATGGAAACATTTTATATAATGCATATGGTATTCAAAATCCAAGTGTTATTATGACCATGAGAAAATTGTAATAGAAATTTTACAAAAACGTTAATTTAATGAAAATATATAAATTTTATAGTTATCGTATTTTCCTGCAACTCTTAGGAGTGGCTTTTATGGCTTGTTCAAATATTATCAGTAATCCCTTTTAGTTGTGTTGTCGATTTTGCTCACAGGACTTATTCTTTGGTGCGATGTTAGAGTGACGTGTAGAAGTAAGTGGGGTTGACCACATCGGTGACTTAACAGAGATGGAAAGAGAGAGATGGGAATATTTGTGGCATTTAGAAAAAAAATTGGTGTTACGGTGGAGAGGTTTTGTAAAAGGTGTTGCACAGATTCCCGGTAGAGTAGACAGAAACACGAGACAATAATTCTTATGATAAGTTTTGGTAATTTTGTTGTTCTGTTGCAAGAGTTTGCGAAGAGTGAATTTTCAAGCTTGACTACAACAGTTGGGTTTTTATAATGTTTTTAAAGAATAAAAGTGATGTTAAATGGATTTGACTATCAGAAATACAAATTACTTGTAAAGTATATTTTGTTACAATTAACTTCCAAATCTAGGTTTTTGTTATGAAAAGACCAAAATAAAAATTGTACATGTATACCATGCATGCCAATCCATTTGATTAAAAGTATGAAGAGATACCATGAAATTGAAAAGACCTATTGAGTAATGTAGATTTATAGGAAAGTGGGTAAATTATTACATAAATAGGCATGCTCTATTATGATTTATGGTGGGTTTTTCATGAGGTTGGGAAAGAAGAGAATTCCAAGTGATCCAATTATGTCGATTGATAATTCATGGACCCTGTAAGAAGGTTGAGTTAGGTAACTTCAATGGGTTGCCTCATATCTAAAACAGGCTGGGAAATTCTTAAAATGTAATAATAGAAGAATTTTTCCACTATATTCAAGTATAAATGCATTATCCATATGGATATATGAATATGATATTAATGTATGTACTCTTGTTTATCTCACGGCTTTGTCATCTATAACCATATCGTGTTTTTCGTCTTCCTAATTGTCCTTTTTCCCAAATTTTTTGTCTCAAATATTTTGGAGTTGCATAGACGATTTGAAGTACAGATTAGATCGATGAATTAGAAGTGTAGCCAAGAGTTGGCTATTCTAACTGAACAATAGAGTAGTGTGCCATGTGCATATATGGGAGGTTGAATTTTTCCTTTCCATGTTCACTTTCTAAGGAATAGTTGTGTTGCGCTTATCATGGAGTGATACATCATAGTGAATTTATAAAATATTTGAAACATGATTTCTAAGGAATCAATGGAAAATCCTATGTTAGCTATAAAAAGGGAAAGTACAAATTCTGTTTTAGAATAACATAATCTATTTTGTTTAAACATTTTTTCCATATGTGTAGGAGATTGCCTATTTGATGTTATACAAATTCTATTGCATTTTAGATATATTTCAATAGAGTTACGAGAAGGAACAATACAACATTTTAGAAATTGTTTAGTGCAATGAGACATTGAAGCGGTATTGTTTTATCAATATGAATTGAACATAAATGCATTGATAGAAATGCATGGTATAAATAACCCAAATGAATATTTTGAAAATATGACAAAATCAACTTCAACTTTTATAATTCTTGAGCAAAGAGGACTATGGGGGTGCATAGTGTGCATACATTGATTATCGAAATGGCTAAAAATTATGTTGACATTTATTAAAGACAAGAATGAAAATCTATTTGCATTTTCATTCAAATTTATGTGAATACACTTGTGACAAATTTTTCCATGACGAAAATCTAGTCGTTGGACATTTTGAGCCACTTTTCATCAAGAAAAGATGTTCGACATTAATTAATCGTCAACATATCATGAATATAACATGACACGAAGAAACATAACATGAATGGATGCAAATATGGGAAATCATGAGGAGATATGGATTAAAGAGAATGTTTGGATTCAAAAGTATGTATGGTGAAAGTTGTTTTGAAACAATATGCCAATTGACACATAACAAATATGGTGTGCCCTATCTACAATGCATAATTGTACAAACTTTTTGTAGTGCAATAATGCATAATGATTCATTCGCATCAAGGTGCATAGAAAAATACATGAATGACTATGCAACCATGGAATTCCCTTGAATAGTAAATTAACAAGGATACATTATACAATTGGTAGTGCCATATGAATAATGGAATATATATAGTTTCTTTTTTGTTTATTATTGGTTATGTTATATCTTATGACATATAGTATATTGATACATTGACTGCTGTAACCAAATTTTTCACATTCAAGAAAGGTGCAAGGATATTCCATGTTATCCAATATTGAGCAAATATAAATCATTTGCATTTTGAATATTTGGAAGAAATAGGAAAAGATAAAAACATTTTACATGGCATTAAATCAGTTAATGAAAAGCCACATATAGAAGAACATTATATAAAACATAATGGAAAAAGTGTGGATAGCTTTAAAAACATGAACACGAATGAAGATACCACACAACTTAATAAAAATATTATCAATAGAAACATGAAATCATGTTTATCATTTCATCAACTCAAAAAACATATAAGAAACAAGGATGTTGACCACACAAATCTAATTAAAAATGTATGTTTATCATTGCATCAGCTAAAAAAACATTTCAGGAGCAAGAATGTAAAAAAAAACAAATCTAGGTGGAAGGAAAATGATGAAAAATAAAGTGATACAAGATAATAAAGGAAACATTAAGTTATCGAAAGGACCGAAAACAAGACAGAATGCGATGTATTCAAATAAATGTAAAGAATCTTTCCAAATGTTCGATTATATATTTGAAACAGTAGTTGAACAACAATATTTAAAAAAATTACAAGATGTACCAATTTATGATTGTGTGATATGCAATCAAACTTACTTTAAAAAATATGTCATAGAAGGATAATCAACCAATCTTACAAAAAATAGGCGTGTATGAAAAAAATGCCAAAAATCATTAGACAATGATAAGACTATAAAATTTGTAGTTCTAGAGTGGATTATAAAGAATAAACAAATATCGATAGAGAAAGAGTTATAAGAATTGGAAGAAAGACTAATAGCACCAAGATTTTCATTTTTACAAATACGGAAACTTGGGAAGCATTTTAGAAAACCATAATTAGCATTTATTGGTAGACTAATCAATGTACCTGTTGACACATCTCGAATTAAATCCATATTTCCTTGTGACATAAATGAATCTAGTATAGTCGTTGCAGCAACTAAAAAACACTTGGTGTATAAAAGCATATATGTTGTTGGTCGAATTCATGTTAATAAAGTGATGAAGGCATTGAAGCGACTATGTAAAAATTTACTTTATAAAATGGAAAGTGTCACACTAAATGAAAAGTAGAAACAAATATTTAATAAGAACAAAGATGCATATGAATCTAAGACAAATATAGAAATTAAAGATGATAATGATGACTATTATGAAGAACCAATGGAAAAAGCAGTACTACATGGATTTAGTGAGTTGTATAGTATTTATTATCTTCATAATAATCAAATAGACATTGATCCTGGTGAAGCCTATAGGATATTTGTTACAGGGAAAAGTGTCTATACAGAACTGCTTATCCCACTAAGGTGTGGTAGCTACCTTAGAAACAAAGAAAGTAAAGCTACTTTCGTTTTTCCTTTATGAAAGATAGATGAGAGAAGAATAGAGGAGACCAACCTCTGTCTTGCGCTTGGCTCCTAGTTCGATTCCTCTCTCTTCTGATAGTCCTTTTCCACTTGTTTCCTTGTGCACCCAACTTCACAGAGTACCTGCAGACTCAAAGTAGCATAACACTATATAAGAACATGGATCTATTATCATAAACAATCTAGGATCAGATGTAAATTGACCATACAAATGCATAAAACATAAATGACACAAGAGTATGGAGGAAAACTTGAATATCTTTTATTGATAATCAAGAAAAATCCAAGGGAGTTACAACCAGTTGTTCTGACCCAGCATCATCCTCTCAACAAGTAAGCCCTTCTTCACCTCATACAAAGCTTAGATCACCAAACACTATGATGTTGTCTCAAGAAACCAACATCAATTCCTTACAAGATGCAAAATTCTAGCCTCTGGATCTCTGGGATGAGGGATCCATAGATAGATATCTGTAAGGGGGATGAGTCAGCTTGTGATTTGATTAGTGTCTTCCCTCTGATAGTTCTTGCTTCCACTTGGAGATTGATGATCTCTTACTCATCCTTGGTCGAATTCAGAGAGGCAAGTGTCACAGGAGAAGTTTCTGGAAGATTCCATGCCTCTCCGCCTCGCGGATTGACACTGCCATTTGTCACTTCTCGCCCATCGCACCCCATAGAAGGGATTTTTGAAATGCAACGCACCCACAGAGTGTACTTAGGTGAGATGCAATGCACTTTGCCTATGGAGCAGGCGAAATGATCCTATTTTGACTAGTTCTGAGTGGTTTTTCATGGAGAACTTATGGAAGAAGCTGTAATCAATTGACCTTGTTCCTTTAGGGGTTAGAATAACACTTTTAGGGACTTAGGAGCCCTTGGTTTATGGACATTTTATGCTTGGGGTTGCAATGCCCAAAAATGTCTATAACAGTTGCCCCCTAAAGCATGAGGTCGTTAATCTTTTTTGATGTCGGTTGAAATGCTTTATTATGAGGATCCGAAATTCTTTCAAGCTGGGAGGAGACCTGTAGTAAGATACAATACAATACATTATCTTCATAATTTTTTCATGATCTAGCTGAGGCGGGCATTCCCATGCTCAGCTTTATAAATTCATTTTTATGTACATAGGACAGACAATCATCTGAGTGTAGACTGATGATTCTGGTAGAGCCATCATCCCTTTGATTGGATGATTATCTGTGCAGCAATGATGTACATTTGATGTCTTTATTTCCCTGAATATATATCGCAGCCCGAATGGATGAAACTAGATCCGGGGTCTTCAATCTCGTTCGATCTTCACTCGAAGTACAAGCCTGTCCATGTGAGAGATGTTCTAGAGTCGAACATGGAAAGACATCGCCTGATTACCAGCCAATGATGTAAGCTATTAACAGGCGCGAGAGGGATCACCGATAATGATAATGACCCTCAAGGTACTGCAGTACAATTCACGTGGTGTGAATAAAGCACTTGGCGTCGAACACCACGCAAAATCTTTTGGTTGAAGGCCATTGATGTAAACGTGTCGCCGGAAGTGAGAAACTTGTCATTGAGGCATGCAAGCTTCAAAGTACTGAACGGGGTGTTCCTAGATCGACTTCTTGGATAATGAGTTGATTTCGACAAGAAGCAATCCATCATAGGAGGGCCTTAATGAATCCCACATCAATGACATGGAACGGAGCAAATGATTTTAATGGAGGTGAAAACGATCTGGTGATATAAGGTTCAGGGTGGCGGTCATGAAAGAATGGAGCGTAAGTGTATTGCAGCGGGTGAGACACAGGTGAATTCTCTGAATGACTTCTCTTGAACATATCGACGACACTGACGTGATGGATTGGTAGCATTAACCCCAAATTTGGATGGTGTGATGGGACCATGGTGATGTGACCGGTGAATGAAACAACCCAACCCGACTTGGATGCAGAGTGAAAGTGTCATGTTCAAGAGCGACTTGCTACCAACAAGTTTCTTCAAGTTTTCTTCCCAATTTTTCCCCAGTCATTGCTGACCAGTACCTCTTTATTTTTGTCAAGCTTGAGGAGGATAACATATGCTTGTTCTATAATTTTCCCTTCGGGCAGACCCATCGCTATGTTTTAACGAGCCTAGCGATAGTGAAACTCGTTCTTGTCTGCTATGGACAAGTTTGTCGCTATTAGGTTTTAACAAGTTTAACGACAAAGATAACTCGGTCCTTTTCAATTTTAGAGAGTCTGAAAAGGGACGTAAGGGAAACTCCAAAATTCCTTTTTCGTCATCTAATCCCTTAAGTCTGAAAAAGTATAAAACAATACAGAAGGGATGAATTTTCGATACTTTTAACGAGCCGAACAAAACAAGTGCTTGATCGTTTTGTGTAATAATCCCTCAGGTCCAAAAATATTAAAATCTAAAGGAGGGATAGCACTTCTGGTCCCTTTAACGAGCTGGAGAGGCCAATGGCTTGGCAATCTTTTCATATTTTACGAGTCAGTTGAAAAGAGCTTAAAGGAGACTCGTCTTTGAGGAACGAGTGATAAAATTGGGTAGCAGCTGATTCCAGGTAAGGTTTGGAATTTTCCAATCACGGTAGTGTTACAAGGATGGCTAGTGGGATCACTCTTCGCAGCTGTTCCTCAAAAGGGGTAAACAATCAAATGGAGGTGAATGATCAGCCAATACAGATTGGAGGTGATGATGAGAACATGACCAAGGCTTTAAAGGCTGAAGTACTGCATTCACGATGGTTATTTACCGGGAAATAGTTCATTTTTTAATGAGCTTAAACGCAGGGAGAAACATTTGCTCATGACTTATGTTTATTTTTTAACGAGCTTGAACTATGTGCTAAAACTTCTCGATTAATCCAGTCGTATAATAATAATGTCTTATATATGAAAACATCAATTTTTAGAGTTTTGCCCCACATCCTTTCTTTATGCAAGTTAGGAAACGACCAATCCTACGAGTTTAAAGGGTTAGAGGACCTACAAATTTAAAAAATAAATAGTCGCTCTTCTCTTGCATGCCAAAAGGTTTGCATGCCCCCAGGTATAAAATAAAGCTTCAAGGTCACCTTTTGTTCTACTGAAAAAACATTTGTTTTATTAGGAAAGGTCTACCTCTTTCAGGTTACCAAAGATTGTTCTATTCACAGCACAAACAAAACATTTATTCGGCGATGTCTACCGAAATAGACAAAGGTGAGACAATCCACTCACATAACTTTGACGAGGGAATCTTGTTCTAGTCTAACCCCCTCTTCCAATCACGGATGGGAGTACAGACCAGTCATATATCTCTCGCGGAAACCTACCCTATACCCGAAGTTTTCCTGCCGAAGTAGACCATGGTGCATGCCCCCTGGGTTTTAGTCATGTCCCCCGAATCACTCGCGCTCATCAGGTGGACGGACTAGGGATTGATGAGACATTCCTTGTGTGAAAAGACCATTCAGGGATGGTATATGACTATTTTCTATGTGTGATCTTGGAAATGAAAGCTGGTCTACGAGCTTGACCACTCTTCCTTCGTGCGGAAAACACATTACTCTAAAGAGTGATGAGACAATGGCTCCCATGCAATAAATATAGTCTCGTCCAAGGAGTAGATTATAATCCAGGGGTCCTTGGACTACCATTACATTCATGTGAACAATTTTCCCTCTCAATGTTATGGGCACATTGGGAAGGATCCCTAACAGTCGACTGGTTCCTTTGTCAAAGCCTATTAGATTTCTCATCTCAGGCAAAAGCGATGGCGAACCAAGCGCTTTCCAAGCAGTCAAGGAAAGGATACTCACAGAAGCCCCTTCATCTATGATGGTACCAGCCATAACCATTCTATATATTTGAGAATAATTCGGAATGGTACACTAGCCGGTAAATGGGGTCTGCCTAGTTGATTCCAGTCGAAGGAAACAACTAGGTTGCTTGGAGGTGGGACCGAATAGACGGCCGGGTACAACTCTAACAAACTTCCTTCCTGCAGTAAAGGAATGGGTAAATTGCCCCCATGTTCATCGGAGTTTGTGCTTACGAAAAGAATTTGGACGGTGTCATCCTTGTTCTCTTCGGTGAATGTATCATCTGAAGATGGAACCTTTGAAGGCAAGACCAGGTCAACTGCCGCCTCGACCTTTTGACTTTCGTCTAGTATGGGTTCAGATGGTTTGTCTTCAATGATAGACGCTTCGGCCGACCACCTGGGCGGGTTAGCCAGATTTTCAACTAGTGATGGACTCGGCAAGAGTTTTTTATATCCAGGAGGAAGTCGTAACAGTGAAACCGGACGATCATCCAAAACTCTTTTAGCCTCATCTAAGAAGGGACAACGGTGGATGGCATGATCACCTTTGCACAGTTTACAAGGAAATCTATATTTTCCTTTTTGTCCTGGGGCTTCACTTTCACTAGTCGACGGTGTGTTTTCAACATGATCATCAGAGGTTGGCGACACCGGGTTGTGCAAATGAGGAGACCAGTCCCTTAAGATCCAAGGGATGCAGGGAAAATCTCGATGATAGTGGTCCCCTTTGCAAATGACACATGGCGATTTAGGCCTAGTCGGTGCAGTGTGTGGATTTTTGCTAGACGATGCTTGGTTGCCCCCTTTCGCTTTTGGCTCCTTCTTCTTCTTTTCTTTCTTCTTCTTTTCCTTCTTCTTCTCAGATACTTGATTTTTGGCTTTACCAACCCCATCAAGGGAAGAGGAAGGAGGAGAGGAAGAATTGGAGGAAGTAGAGGGTTGGGGGGTAACTCTAGATTCGTCTAGTTGTTGACTCGATTGTTCAGGAATTGTGGTGTTATGAATGACAGAGGTTGAGAAGAGCCATACGGGCAAGCCGATTGTCAGTCCTGGAAGCGACAATGTGGCCATACGGGGTGCACCACAATCTCCCCAAGAGGAGAAGGGACTAGGATTTCCTCCAAGGGGAATTCCTTGGTTGGTGGATTCAATTTTCTCAACCTAAGATCAACGTAGGAAAGGTTGATGATTATTCCATTTAAAATAAATTTTAGACACTTTGACACTTGTTTTTTCAATTTTAAAGAGTCGAGAAAAAACAAAAGATGAATCTAGTCGCCTTCGATTTTTAATGAGCTTAAAGTGACAAGTGCTCAGATGGACCTTTTCCGTTAAGGAGTCTGAAAAGGAACGAAAGGGACTGCTCTGGAAATCTAGGTAGAGGGATTACCAAACCAATCGCAAAACTGCAGAATACTTTTTATGGTACGGCAGTCAATCTTCCCAAATGTTGTGTTCAGTGCATTACGATTGATAGGGTGGCAGACACGGCTTCCTATGGATAAAGGATAAAGCATATTGTGGTCTCCCAAAATATACTCGACGGTACGTGGGAGCACAAGTCCGTACTGGCACTTATCGTCTCAAAGTGGAGGAATCACCCAACCAACAGTGAGAACAACAGTTACCAGGCTTTACGACGCCGGAATACGTCTCTAGCCTAGACTTCTAGATGTTGTGTGTTAGGTTCCAAAGTATTGTTAGATTCACTAAATTTATTTTATAGTTGATCTTGCTTAAGAAATTTGCCTTTCAGGTTCACCGCGTGATGTAGATGTACAATTCCTAAAATGCAATCTAAGATGATAAACAATCTTTTATCTTCTTTGTGCAATGAAAATCCTAGCTACTAAGGAAAGAGAGACAGTATTCTTTCACAAAGAGCATAGAGCACACACTATATGCACTGTCCTAAATCAAACCAATCAAACAATCTAAATGCAAATGCACATGCATGTATTTGTTTTCAGCCTTCTTAATATGTGAATGATAAAAAGAAAGCTAATGCACAAATCTGAATTACTTTCAAGTGACAATTACTAACAAGTTTCTTTTCAAATTCAAAATGAAGACTTGCTTTCGACACTAGAAAGACCACAAATTCAGATCAAATACAATAGTAACAGGGTAATCGACTATCAGGAGTAATCAGACTCTCTTCTATGACTGAAAACGACACTTGCGACACTTTCAAATCAAGAAATGACAGTACAATTATGTTACCTTTTTGCAAAGGAGAACTGAAAATGACTCAACAAATACACAAAAACATTTACAGTTCTTTGCACAATGGAGGTGGAATATCAGCAAGGAAAGGGGTTTCAAACAGAGGTATACTGATCACAGGCAACAAAACTCATGAATAGAACTGAAAAGAATGAACAGAAACCAACATTCAGGAACAATGTCTAGTCTGATCAGTGCACCTGTAACACAGTGAATTTGAAATGCAGCGCACCTACTACACTCAGGAAGTGCACTGAAGTTCAGATTCACAGAACAGAGACCGCGCTGGGCCAGAGACGAGACTTTGCTTGGGTTCCGGGTCAGAGTTTGCAGTTCAGTTCAGGGATTTTGGTTGAGTAAGTGGTAATCAGTAAGCCAACAATAGGGGTAGATCTAAGGAGGTTACTAGAGCCACCACAAGGGCAATTAGAGAGTTTGTAAATCAGTTTTTTAATTCATAAACAAAACCTGGAGATTGACTGAAGCGACATTTATCTACTTTGCATTTGCATAGCAAATGCAGTTCGAAAGCTACCTGGCTCAACTTTAGGCTCCTTCTGTAAGTTTATAAAGTAAACAACAAGGTAGATAAACAAACAACCTAGTCGTTCCCCAGCGGAGTCGCCATTTTGTTACAGGGAAAAGTGTCTATACAAAACTGCTTATCCCACTAAGGTGTGGTAGCTACCTTAGAAACAAAGAAAGTAAAGCTACTTTCATTTTCCTTTATGAAAGATAGATGAGAGAAGAATAGAGGAGACCAACCTCTGTCTTGCACTTGGCTCCTAGTTCGATTCCTCTCTCTTCTGATAGTCCTTTGCCACTTGTTTCCTTGTGCACCCAGCTTCACAGAGTACTTGCAGAATCAAAGTAGCATAACACTATACAAGAACATGGATCTATTATCATAAACAATCTAGGATCAGATGTAAATTGACCATACAAATGCATAAAACATAAATGACACAAGAGTATGGAGGAAAACTTGAATAGATTTTATTGATAATCAAGAAAAATCCAAGGGAGTTACAACCAGTTGTTCTGACCCAACATCATCCTCTCAGCAAGTAAGCCCTTCTTCACCTCATACAAAGCTTAGATCACCCAACACTATGATGTTGTCTCAAGAAACCAACAACAATTCCTTACAAGATGCAAAATTCCAGCCTCTGGATCTCTGGGATGAGGGATCCATATATAGATATTTGTAAGGGAGATGAGTCAGCTTGTGATTTGATTAGTGTCTTCCCTCTGATAATTCTTGCTTCCACTTGGAGATTGATGATCTGTTACTCATCCTTGGTCGAATTCAAAGAGGCAAGTGTCACAGGAGAAGTTTCTGGAAGATTCCATGCCTCTCCACCTCGCGGATTGACACTGCCATTTGTCACTTCTCGCCCATCGCACCCCATAGAAGGGATTTTTGAAATGCAACGCACCCACAGAGTGTACTTAGGTGAGATGCAACGCACTTTGCCTATGGAGCAGGTGAAATGATCCTGTTTTGACCAATTCTGAGTGGTTTTTCATGGAGAACTTTTGGGAGAAGCTGTAATCAGTTGACCTTGTTCCTTTAGTGGTTAGAACAACACTTTTAGGGACTTAGGAGCCCTTGGTTTATGGACATTTTATGCTTGGGGTTGCAATCCTCAAAAATGTCTATAAAAATATTGGGAATATTTAGAGATAAATATTCAGAAGAAATGGGTTTCCTAATGTTGTTCTATGGGAAAAATTGACCAAACAAAGTTACAAAAAAATTTACATATCACTATATTGTTCAATGGGAAGTTTTGCATCAAGATCATGTTTTTGCATACCATACAATGAATATGTTTTACAAAGCAATGTGAACTATCCTTAACCAAATTTTTATTTGTATTTGGATTTGAATAAGGAAATCACAATTAAAAGGGGAAAAAAAAACTAACAACCATAGATATTAGGACAAAAGAAAATTTGAATCACATTTTGAAATAAAGCATTTTCTATATGGATCTTCAAAGAATACGAACATCACAAGACTATTCTTTGCATTTCCACAATAACTTATATGCAATGATTTGACAATTAGGTCCACCAACTTTCTTTATCTCGTTTAGTAGTGTTGAGCATCTCTGGGAGCCTTTAGAAAAGGCTTTATGACAAATAAAGCAAGAGAAAAAATTATCAGTTGAAAACCAACTAGAAGAAAATTATATTGATACCTTGATTAGAAATGACCTCATTACTAAATAGAATGTGTTGTTACTTACTGCAAAATGTGTTTTCAGTTGTCTAAAGATTAAATGAGAAGAGAATTTTGCAGTCATTTTCCAAGCTACAGAAGGTCTCAACGCCTACATTGGACCAAATTGATTGGAAAGTGCTTTGAACAAGCTTTCCAACAATATGTGGAAGTCTAAAAATGGACTCCTGGATCAAAAGACATGGTATGTTGAAGTTTCAAGGATTGAAGCCTTAGGAAGGTCTATAATATCGAAGATCACATATCAAAGGTCTAGAGATATTAGTGATCGCAACATCAGAGCATTAGAGATATCAATGATCAAATATCGGAGGTTGGGCATACCAGCGCAATGCAACATCATAGCATCAAGAATATCAATGATCGCATATCGGAGGTCCAAAGATATAGGCGCATCGCAGCATTGCAGTCAGGCATATCGGCGCATCACAATATTGACACATTGAACCATCGGCATATCACAGAATCAGAACTTCTTAAAGTGAGATCCTTTAAAAATTTGTGATATCACAAAGTTTCGATAGTGTTAAAAATCATCACGGAATGTTGATAAAGATTAACAAAGGATTTCATAGAAAAACCAAAGGTGGACGGGCCCTTTAATTCTCTCTCCTCTAGCAGGACACATGGTAGCACGTGATTGGTTCCAATCAAGCTACAGTGGCATCTGACGTCAGCGTAACATGGAAGTACAAAAGGACATGTGGCATGCAGTTTTGGCATTTTGAGGGGGCCTAAGGCAACAAATATGGGTGACATGTGTCACCACTCATGAGGTGCCACATAGAGTGATGACGTCATATCATACATCGCATATCGGAGGTTGAGGATGTTGACACTTTATAACAGTTGGCAGTTGAAAAAGTGTCGATAAGGGGGCTCCAATCTTAGGGTTGGCACATGGTCGAGAAGAACTTATAGAACCAAGGGTGCTAAGCTCTTAACAAAGGAAAAACGACCCACGAACAGGAACAAAATGCCCTAGTGCCTTAAGGCTAAGCCTCTAGTCATTGCACCAAATCCTATGGAGGAAAATAGAAAGGGGCTAAACAAAAGGGGCCAACGACATCGAAACTCTATTTTCATAATGTCTTTAAGGATAAAAGTCTTGATGTGTAAAATCCTTAATATAACACTATTGTTATAATATAGGACATATTAGACTCCAATAGTGTAATACATAGAGTTATGAGATGGATGATTCGACAGTTGTGGTTTCACAACACCACTAAGGCCACCACAATTAGTCACTCCCAACTCTAGAAAGTGGGAAATTCAAGTTGTTAAGGGGAAAGAGATAGGCAAACCGGGCGAATAACTAAAGAGGAACATTGTGGAAGAGACATGGTTTGATCAGAGGCCATCACAGGAATGGCAGGGAGATATTTTCCTTAACCATCATTCAATTTTCCTTATTTATTTTATTCTGTAATTTATGAATTTTAAAGAAAGGAGTCAAATCCTTTGTAATGATTTGGGCAACAGAGCATCAGATGCCGAGACAGCTAGTCAATCAGAGAGTTGGGGCTCGGATGAGATATTTTGTAACTACTTTCAAATCTCCCCCCTTCTTATAAAAAGAGGGAAGAAACACTTAACAGGGGTTCTGGAATTCTGCACCCAAGAGGCTTGAATTATGTGGTTCCATTTTAGTTCAATTTTCTTGTTCATTAGGTCCTTGGGTTGATACAATTGGTAAATGTAATGTTCTAGTGATTTGGACTCCATCTTCAAGGATTAATGAAATTGTTTTGTTGATTCCAATCAGAGAAATGTGCAGTATGTTTCCCCTTTGTTTATCACTTCATGTATGTCTTTCCTCCTCTAGAATAGTGTAATGAAGCTACTAGTATCACTCTCCTTATGGTTGTATGCTTGTTTCTAAGTTGTAAAAAGTATTTTTGTTAACTACATATTTACTTGTGTTATTTAATAGCCTATGATACCTGTATGTGCACAGATTTACTTATTGTTTTTTGGTGACAAATGTATTCATGAGGCATAGAGTTTGAGACCTTAATTCATGGTCCACACTTTCTGCATTTTCATCTCCTCACTCTTCCATATTTCTGTTGGATATTGTTTCTTAGGATTTTGTGTTCTGTCTAGCCCTCTGCACCAATTCCCCTCCTTTCCTTCTTCTTGTTCATATATACTACAACAACAATGTTAAGTTGCCTATTGTTGTGTGTCGAACACCATAACCAAGACAGTTCTCTTTGAGATTAGCCATATTTACCCCCTGAGTATTTAGATCTATGTGTTTTCTTGAGTTTACCTTGATGAAGGACTATTGAACCAAGCCTCTGAATTATTTATTTTCAAATTATGTGACATATGGAGTGCAACAGAAATCCTTTTGATAATCTTCAAAAGAACTCTTGGATGCCCTAAGCACTAGTCTCCTATCAACCGAAAGGTTGTCTCTAGGAGGCTTCTATATATTTTGAAGCAATTATGTGATAGGAGATAGAAAAAGCTACAACATAATGTATTCTCGATACCAATTAATTTTTAATGAATCCAAGTACTTTGGTGAGGTCATTGACTATTTATTTGTAATAGAATTTCAAAGTCAAGGAAGCTAACATGAAAATGCATTGCTATGGATAAAAAATGATCCTATATATGGAACAAGTACAAACATTAAAATTGAAAAAGTCATTGAAAAGTACTTGGTTGTGATTCAAGTATACTTCATGTGAATCTAAAAAGTACTCAACACTGTTTTCATATAAAAACATGTAGGAAAAAAATAGATGCATTGCAAGTTCAATTTTCTAATTCCACTAGTGCGAAAAAACACAAATACTTGAACCTATGGAATTCGACAATAAAAATACAAAATAAAATGCAAATTTGATATTTGTTGCACTAGAAAATATGGAACATGATGAAATATATACATGTGGAACATTTGATGAAATATATACATTTGATATAAATTTTGAAATATATACACCGGGTGGTTTGAAATGCGTAGACTCAAAAATTCTAATGTGATTTTACTGAAAGAATTTCAATTTACAAAGATATACCTATAGATCAAGAAACAAATATTAGAGTATGTTATCAAGAGTATAACATTGAATCAAACTTTGAATATTTCCAAAAGGTCAAAAATGAAAAATCAATAGTTGAGAGACCTTGCCAAATCATAAAATAGCCATATATATTAGAAGAAATTGAATTCTATTAAATCATGACATAGTTGAGTAGAGAGAAAATAAAAATAGTGAAGAAATACTGACAACAACAACAAAAAATAAATCCATATCAACCAATATATGTATTTGTAACAGGTGGTGTGGGTACTAGAAAAACATTTACTACAAAATCAATCTTCCAATCTCTAATTCGCATGTACAACAACATATTGGAATATGACCCAACTCAACTAATAGCATATACAGGGAAAGCAACATTCAATGCAGGTGGTATAATGTTGCATTTTGCATTCCATTTCCCATTTAACAAATCATAATATATTTCGCTTAAAAGTGAAAAATTAGACACCTTAAGAAAACATTATGGATAACTTAATGTAGTTATTATTGGTGAATCATCCTTGATATGTGCAACATTATTGTACCAATTTGATAATTTTTTACGAGAACTAAAGCATATTCCATTAGCTTATTTTGGAAATATTGATATAATATTTTTCGGTGACTTATTTCAAGCACAACCTATCAACGATTCTCTAATTTTTTAATATCCAGTGCCGGAAAGGGAGAAAAAACTGTACAATTTTTGGAAGCAAAAAGTAAAATGTTTTGAATTGCATATGATAGTGTGCCAAAAAGACAAAAAATCTGTTGAAATCCTCAACAAAATGTGAGTGAATCAATAATCTAATGAAGACATAGAATATATAAACAATAATTGCCATAGACCTGCTCCACTAGATCCATTATTTCCATACCTATTTTATAGGAACAAGGATGTACATAAGCACAATGAGAAAGCGTCATTGCATGTAAAGGAAGAACTAATAGTTCTTGATGCAATTGATGAAGATGAAAGTTAGGAAATAGTTTATGTACCATAATATGGGAAAACAATCAGATTTCCACCAAAAATTCTTATCAAATGCAATGTCCTCATTGAGCTATATGCATGAATCTATAATATAGATGATGGCCTTGTTAATAACATTGATGGATATGCAAAAGATATACAAAATATAGGAAAAAGGTAAACGTAAGCTGGATAGATTTTGTGAATCCAAACAATGGTAAATTACAAAGAAACAAGTATCATGAACTATATGACAAAGAAATCTCACCAAATTTCACCCCAATACTATGTATTTCAAAACCATTGGCATCTCATAGCAAGAGCTCTAAAACTATAGTGCAAAAAAAAAAGTCCATACAGTTAGTTTGTGCTAGAACAATACATCAATTACAGGGCTTAACATTAGATGGGCTTGCATTTTATTTGAGTGGTATAAAAACACATGGACTAGTGTACACAACATTTTCATGTGTTAGAACCATGGAATCTATGTATCTTGTTTAGAAACTAACACAAAATAACTTCTATTTCAATAAGAAATATTAGAAGAAATGAAATGTTTAACAACTCATGCATCATGGAAACCAAAATATATACAAAATATAATAGAAAATGTAATTAATTTAACAATTTCAAGTTTGAATACATGAATACTATATGCTCATGTCATTGACATTGAATGTGATGAAGATCTAATCAATACTCTGACTCTTTGTATCAAAGAAATGCATGTAAACCTTATGTCGTCAAATAATGAATTTTGCAAATTCGATTTCAACATTTCGAATTGTCTTAGGCAGAGTGGGGAGTGATGGTGTGCATTGTTAGGTTTTATCTTTAGTTTGAAGTTTCCTTGAATGTAATTGCTTTGGTTAGACTCAGATCTTCTACTTTTGGAAACTTTGTCTATAGCCATAATGTGGCCTTGTCCACCACTCCCGATGGACTAGGCTCATTTTTTTTTACCTCACCGTTGGAACGGCTATATGCATGTGGTGTCGTCACAAAGGAGGTCATCATCGACAGGAGGGTTGACTCTATAATAAATGTTTTATACAAGGTCTTCTCAACATATGAAGGTGTTTCCAAAAAATCCCACAGGACTATATTCGATGGCACAAATGGCAAGCTCTTCTTGTTGGTGGTGGAGCAATGGATTCCATTGTTTGGTATCTCGTCTTCTCTTAACCCTGAAATTTTATTCCTATTTATGTTATTTGTTATTCAGGAACTAGTCTATGCCTTATTAGCCCCTATTCCTCTAGTGTTTAAACATTGTATGCAATCATATTCCATTATTAACCGACCCCATATGGTGTATGCCCACATCCCTAGCTTGCATTGGAAAAATCAAACCCTTTCCATTTTTTTATTAGAAATTACAATGGCCACTTTCTTGCATTTTTTGTATTAATAGATATACCTCAGTATACTCCCTAAAACATGTTGCAAAAAAATGGGGTTTCCCCAATGGCTTCCAAGTTTTGCAATACGAAGGGAAGATACTTCTTGATACTTATCTACTCAAAGATTGTAATATATGTAAGGATTCATCTACCATTATGAATACAATGTTATGTGGGGGTGACCTTAGGGCTTCTTTTAGAGCCAAAATAGTGAATGGAGCAGCAGAATCTTACAATGGTGCAAACCCTGTTGATAGGTATCATTTCTCTTTTAAGGATGCAGCCCAAAGGAAGGTAACAGCCCCACCAGAATAGACTCAAAACATTATGGGCTCTTATATTGTTGAACAAATGGAAAAATATCCATCTATGGAAGTAAACCTTCCTAAGGTAAATTCCCTCTTCTTTGTTCTTCGAACTAAAGCATTCATCTATAGATTTAATGGGTTTTGGCCCAAAATATAAGTGTTGATTTAATGGATTTTCTCCACTTAGACCCATGTTTTGAAATTTTCTAGTGATCAAAGGATTTTTTCATAATACATTTCAAAACATAGAAGGATCTGGATTATGTTCTAAATGCATGGCCCTGGTTTTGGGGTAGTGTTGGGTTATTCATTACGTCTTGGTTTCCTAAACTTGATGCCAACTCTATGGTAATCTCTACTATGTTGGTTTGGGTGAGGCTTCCAAACCTATCCCTTCCTTTCTAGAACCATAAAGTTCTTGAAGGTATTGGAAACACATTGGGTAAATTAAAAAAAATTAGACCTAGAAATAACAAAAAGTGGTATCTTCAGTTATGTCAAGATATGTGTGGAGATTGACCTTAACAAAGGAATTTCGGAACATATAAATATGAAACACCAAAACTTTCATTGGTCACAAGTCATAGACTATGAAAAAACGGAATTTAGATGTCATATTTTCTTTTAAATAGGCCACATTTAGCATGCATGCGCCCAAGCAAGGAAGAATACCAAGAAGAAGAAGAAGAAGAAGCAATCTAATAGACCAAGAGTATGGTAGTTCACATAACACTATCCTTCTAAGGATGAAGAAGATGATAAAAAGAAATGTCATCTTGATCAAGTAAAAATGAATGGCACATACTTATAGGGAGTTGCTCAAGATGGGGATGTTTTGGTACAACTATTCTCTGGCAATGTACAATAGGAAAAGGAACCTGTGGACTTGTTGACATTGGATGGATTTGGGGGCTCCAAAAGAGCACATGTCACAAATAGCTCTGACTCTAACAAAGAAGTCCTTCATGTGGGACAAGAATTGGATTTGGTTCTAGTTGAACCAAACCATGATGGTTGGCAAAAGGTATAAAGGCGAAAAGGCAAAAGAGAGAAGATTAGCACTAGTGAGCCCTAATTCATTAAATGTCCTTCATTTTTTATTTTATTTTGCTCGGGGGCTCCTTTACTTTTTTATGGACCCCCATTATTTTTTTATACCTCAATTTTTGTACTTTCCAGGTGATGTTTTGACTTTATATGCATACACACTAAGTGTGTCTACAAATTGTAATTTTTATTTTCATTAATAGAAATGATGGTTTATTTAAAAAAAATCAAATTGTCTTCATGGAATACTTTCATAGAAAAAAACATAGAGAACATACCAACCAAGAACATTTGCAATAGCATAATTGAACTTGTTTATTAGATATCTATTTCTAATACCGAATATGCATAATAAATGTATATGGTGTGCCATTTGCATCTATTTCAATAGTTATTGAAACAATTGCAATAGAAAAAGAAAAATTCATGAATGGTGATTATATTTTTATAATTATTGGAGATTTAAATACTGACATCAATTCAAATAGAAAGAGAAGTAAACAATTATTAAAGTACATGCAGTCGGAACGATTTCAAGAAACATCAAGTAACTTTATTCCAAAAAAATAATATTTGATCACATTTGGAATGATCATGATGCAGTTTTTTCTTTACTACAGTAATTCTTTGGAAAGCGTACCTGTTTCTTAGATATTGGAATGCTTGTTTGTCCTTTTTGAGATTGAACCCAGAATGGAGAAGTAATCCATTTAACTACAATGATTCAATAAGGAGCACAAAATGTAGGAAAAAATCAATTAATAACCTAATAAGTTCGGTTATCATGAATACTTGTGAGTTATTTTTTAGAGAAGGCCACATTTACTACACGTTGTAGGTTTTGTTATTAAGCTAAACTCATTGTGTTACTAAGTGAGCACATACAGTTGGGTCTAGTTTCCATCTTTTATTACAGTGGTGTTCCTTTGAGATCCAATGGCATAATTTTTTTTATGGGATAGTTCTAATGTACATCGGGCTCAAACTAGCACATGGTTTTAAAATGCAGTTGTGGTCCGATAAGATCCATTGACTAGGTCTCTTTGATTCGATGGCTCAACAATATATCACACCCCAACTAGTGCAAATGGTAAAAAAAATTGTCTTTGATGAAATCCAACGACCCTAGTCAATTGCAAGTAATGATCCTAAACGATAATATATATATACATGCATAACAATGTAAACTTTGAAACAGGAACTGTATGGAGTACCTGCTTTTTTGAGGTAGTAAAAAATCATCCAATTTTGAAAAGTGTTGATTCATAATACACCCTTTTTTTGGAGCATATTTTTGACACTTTAAATTTTCTTATGTTTCAAGCATGAACATTTTTTTTAAATGATAGTGATTTTCATGTTGATTTTGAAAAGAATTGATGTAGCATCAACCCCCTTTTTCAAAGGGCTTATTTTTGAAACTTTAAAATTTATAATGTATTAAGTGTGATTTTTTTTTTTTAAATGTCGGTGATTTTCATGCAGATTTTGAAAAGCATCATCATTATTTTTTAAGGCATGTTTTTGACACTTTAAATTTTCTTTGTGTCCTAATTATGCACAATGTTTTTTAAATGCTGATTATTTAACCATTTTTCAAGTTGTATTATTCCTCTTCTTGTTTTTATCCTAAGATGTTTGTTTTTTAAGGGTTTTCCAAACATGTGTTTTTTGTTTTTCTTTGCAATGTTTTTTTCTAATGATTTTTTTTTTGCAAGGTTTAAAAAAAATATTAACATTAATATTTTGAGGTTATGATTTTTCATATATTTATATATGGTTAATTAATATTTCAATACACATAAAATTTTTATCACAAAAAAATAATAAATTTAATACTCCACAAAAAATAAGTGTTTTGCATATAAATATAATTAAAAAAATATGTATTTTAAGACCTTTTCGCTAAAAATAACATGTTAAATAAAAAAAATTATGAAAAAATTAAAAAAGTTGAAAAGATAGTAAATTTTATGGAATTTAATCCAAAGATGATGACATCTGAAGTTTTTTTTTTCCAAAAATATTGATTCATAAAATGTAAAAATAACAAATAAAATTGTTAAAAATAAAATAAAACATACAATTAAAAAAAAACCAATAGCAAAAAAAAACAAAAATCATTAAAACTAAAAATTAAAAACTTAAAATAGAAAAGTTACAATTATATTTAAACCAAAAAAACAAAACAAATCCAAAAAAATATTAAAAGAATTATAAAAAAAAAAAAAAACATAAAAAATCAAATTGCAAAAAAAACATTAAAATAAAAATAATAAAAAGAAACATTTTAAAAAATAATTAAAGTTAAATGAAATTATTTTTAAAGTGTATATTCAAAACAATAAAAATAAAAAACATTAAATATATATATATATATTGAAAGAAAAAAAAAACCATTTTAAAAAACAACTAAAATTCAATGGAACAAATTTAAAAAATAAGAATAAAAAGTAAATGAAAATAAAAATAATAATAATAATTAAAAGCCTCACCCATGCCCCACAGGCCCTGGGCGGGGCAATCTGATTCCCAGAATCAGATTGCTCCACCCGGGGCCCGTAGGGCATGGCCCTGGGCATGGAGCTGCCACCCTCGCCCATGGATGCACCCCTCGGTCCCTAGGCATTGCAATTTGATTCCATGCAGTTGTCACCCCTACCCAAGGCCATGCCCCAAAAGCCCTCGATGAGGCAATCCAATTATGGGAATTAGATTGTGTTGTGTAGGGCATGTGGGGTGCGGGTGGGGCTTCTATTTTTCTAATTTTTTTTTTTTTTTTTAAATTTTGACTTTAATAGATTTTATTTTAATGTACATGCCGTTGCACACCCGCGCAGCGCCCGTGGGACATGGGTAGAGCTTTTCTTTTTTTCTTTTTTTTTTTGTTATTTTTTGTTAATGTTTTTGTTAATTAATTTTTTCGTTTATTTATATATATATATATATATATATATATATATATATATATATATATAAGTTTTTTTTTTTAATTTAATTTTTTTTAATTTTTATTTTTTAAATGTTTCACTTAAACTAGGTTTATTGATTTTGTTTTTTTTATTGGGTCTTTTATGAGTTAATTTTGTCTTCTTCTTTTTTATATTTTTTATGTTTATTTTTTATATTTGTAATTTTTTTTTAAATCATGTTTATCTATATATATATATATATATATTTGTTATTTTTTTTAAATTTTTGTGTTTTTATTTTTCTTAATGTTTGTTTTTTTTGGGTCATGTTTTTTAATTTTTTATGTTTTAATATATATTTTTATTTACTTGTTATTTTTTTATTTGTGTTTTTTTTTAATGTTTTAATTTTTATTTTTCTCAAAGTTTAATTTTTTGTTTTTTTTGGATCATGTTTTTTTAAATTTTTTATGTTTTAATATACATTTTTATTTACTGGTTATTATTTTTTGAACTTTTTGTGTTTTTCAATGATTTATTATTTGTTTTCTTTTGTATTTTTCATTTTCATATATTTATATATTTATTTATTATTTTGTTTTATTTTATTTTGCAAGGTTCGTGTTGATCCTCGACCAGCAACTCAATCCCATTATGTGTTAATTTGATAGTTGATTTTAAAATTTTCCCTATAATGGATTGAGTCTGCCCCTGAATGTCACAATTTCATGGTTGGTCCTTAAGTATTCATTACAATGGGTTGAGTTTTCCTACATTGCATGTCAATTTGATGGTTGATTTTTAAATTTTTGTTGCAATGTGTCAAATGGTCTTAGGCTAAGATATTAAAATCGTTATACTTTTAGCATTTAAAAAATAAATTGCTCTTGGTATAATGACTCTTTCATTCAGGAGCTCATTTTTTAAGGTTTTTTAGTCATAAAAAATTTCCATAATGTCATGGTTGAAATATGTTGAAAACTTAAGATTTTCTATAGTCATGATCTTTGATTTTAATTACATGGTTGTCAAATTATCAAAATTTTAAAGTTTTTTTGAGTCATGATATTTTATCAATGTTATGGTTGAAAACAATTATAAATATTTTATCTTTAACACCATGGATGAAAATTGTTGGAATCTTATGGCTTTTCAAAGACTTGATATTTGATCCTTAATAGCATGCCTAAAAATCGTTGGAATTTTAAGGTTTTTTAGAATCATGATATTTTGTCCTTAACACCATTACTAAAAATTGTTGAAAATTAACCTCGAAAAAAAGACGTTATTCCAGCATCAACACTTTTTGTTTTCATAGTGTTTTTTAACAAAAAGGTTGGTTTTTATTGGCTTTTACTATCATTTTTAAAAAATGTTGAAAATTTACTCCAATAAAGAAAAAAAAAAAAAAAAAAAAAAAAACAAAAAAACAAAAAAAAACAAAAAAAAAAAAAAAAAAAACAAAACAAAACAAAACAAAACAAAAACAAAAACAAAAACAAAAAAACAAAAAAAAACAGAAAACAAAAAACAAAAATAAAAAACAAAAACAAAAACAAAAAAAAAAAACATGTTATTCCATCATCAACACTTTTCATTTTTAGGTTGGTTTTCATTTTTTTTTGGGTTTTTTGGCTAGAGTTCGTGTTTTGAGTTTACAGTGCTTGTTTCAAAATTTACATTGTTGCATATATATATATATATATATATATATATATATATATAGTGACTATACTCTACCTTGGTGTGGGTCCCCACTGATTTAATGGTTGTGATTGCCCATTAAAATCGATGGCTCACAACGATTGTGGAGGAGGAGGGGGGATTCGTAACTACAGTTCCACTTGTTGCCGAAGACTTTGTCCTTTGATGAAAATTCCATTATGAATTGTCGATGATTTGATTTTTTGAACTGATAGGAATTGGACAAATGAATCATCTTGTCCATAATACTCTCTCTTCTGAATTTTTCAGTTTATGCGATTTTAGCAATTCTTTTACCAAAGTTATATATGATTTATATGTACTTTTTAGAGTGACACCTACAATATTGATCTTAGTTGGATCCCAGGCTATACCAAGACCACTTAAAGCACCTTCAATGTTCACAGCTAGGATTTTCGCTTTTTTCCAAAGGCAAGACATTATCAGTTTGAAATATGAACTCGTACATTTGGTTTCTTGAATCAACATGATGGTTGAAAGACCTTTTTGAATCTTCTGATGGAGAATACATTGTTTAGAGGGTCTATTCAGACCCATAATATTCCATGAGATTACCTTCATGAGAAAATTGATTTTTGAGAGGCATAGAATTCTGATATTTGCTTGTATTGGCTTGAGTCGACCAGATTCCTTCATAAAATATCGATTCTTTGGAGAGCTAATCTCCTACCCCTCTTCTTGAAATCTTTGTGTAGATTTTTTTCCATATTTTATGGTAATTCTTTGGAATTGTAGTTCCTAATAGGCGTTGGCCTTTTGGAGCACATCCATCAGAAGATTGATCCTTTTTTATGGATCACTTCCATATCATTATGATGGCATGCATATTCCATTTCCATTATATGTGTCCCTTCTATGTCAATGGATTCATCTTCCTCTATTAAAATTACATCATATGTCAACCTTATCTTTTGTATCTTAGCGATCTTAGCTCAGATGGATTTAGGGTTGATGTTACTGGGTCTTCCAATGGATTTTTGCCTTTATTTTCTAAAGGTACTTCACAAGGGGTTTCTTGCTCTTAAGCCTTAAGCCTTCCTAAAAATATGTTAAGATGTCAAAATTGTTGCTTTTATCCTATCTCTTGGGAGCATTGGATGTGTTTCCATTTTTAGTATGGCACGTATTTGTAGGGTTCTTTATGAAACCATCTCCATCATTATCCTCTACTTCTCTTGTGTCCTTTTTGGGCTAATTGCAAGGGAAATCATGGAATAGGTTACCAAGAACATGGCATTCAGGGAAAAGTTTAGGGGCTAATATTGGCAAGTCGAATAATTTGCCATGCTTTTTCCAAAAAATGATTCGCTAATTTCCATTTTTTCTAAAAATGATTAGCCCAAATTTTATAGTATAAAATTATTTCACCTTAACAATTGCCAAAATTGTATATAGAGACCTTATAAAATTATTAGAAATTTGAATACTTTTACAAAAATATTGTCAAACATTTTATAGATTGCATATGATGGACTATGAGATTCGCTAAGGTTTCTAAACTTCAATATAAATTTCCATCCTTAAAATTTTCCCTGATGGCATCTCATGTTTCTTAAGGGTATGTGCTTGTAATCAAGGGGTTTTATCCAATCTATGTCTTCTAATTCGGGGAAGTTGTTTCTGGAAGGGTGTCATAAATGTTCATATATACACTAATTTATGAATAAGAGGTATACATACCATTTTTTGGTTGGTCCAATAGGTCCACAAATTCTCCCATCTTATTGCCATTCTCCTCCAATGTCTTAAGATACCAATATTTATGAGGGAGGGAATACATGCATATCCAAACCAGAGCCCAAGAGAATTCATATTTGTCAAGGTTGAAGTGTTCCACCTAATTTTGCATATACAACCCAACTGAGTTGAAGAAGTAGGCCCCCCCCTTGTGCACAAAAATTAGGTTTTCTATTATGGTGAAAATTACAGTGAAAAATCCTTTTGCTCCAAGTTTCACCTCATAGTGATCCTTTAGCTTCCATCTTGTAGTGATCCAATGGAGGAGGGACATTTATGTTGGTCATATCCCTATAAAATTGTTGATAATTTCATTATCTGGCATGTGTTGGATTCTTGCATTCAACATGGCTAGGGGGGATGTAGATTTGCAGGATTTCTGTTGACTTAGCAATGTAGGTGCTCGTGCTCCTCTAAGCCAGGGCCCGCTTAGGTATTTCTTTAAGGTTTTATGTAGATTCTGACTTGATGGAATTTGTGGATGTTGAATTTCCAGTGTCAATACCAACTGGTAGGAATAAGCTTGAGGCATGGTTGAAGGGATCTAGGACCCCTCTCCTCAGGGTTGTCATTCCTCAAGGTTTTCTCAGTAGGAAGGAAACAAAGGAAGACATAGTGGGTGAGACGAGAAAGGGAACAAGTTGTAGGTGCAATGAACATGAACTTTAGGGATAGTGGCATCTAGGGCAAGAGTCAATGTAGATTAGTTACTACTTCATCTATATACTCTTCCTGTTTCAAGTGAAATTAATTAGTGTTGTGTCAAGGGCTTTGGGGAACTCTCACCACTTTCTAGTGTCCTTTTACATTACCATTTTTTGCTTGCAACCTGGGCTATTTGTCATAAGGCTGGATGTCCTTTCTTTGTCCCTTTTTTTGTGAGTTAAGGCCACATTTTATAATCTTCTATTGTGGTGTATTTTTAGACCCAAACTCCCACTTATTTTGCTACTTCAATTTCTGCTACAATTTGACAGCATATCAATGAGCAGTTCCTAGTGAGGAGATGTCCACGAAATCCATCTATGTTTGGATTTATCTATGAAGGCCACAATGGCACTTTAAGACCAAGTTCCACTTAGAGTATTTGATAACCATCTTTAAGCACAAGGTATATAAATAATTCATGTAATCCAACAGCGTCTTGTCTCTCTCCTGTCACAAAGTTGTCCATCTTGTGTACCAATCATCATAGTTTCCTACAAGGTAGAATTCCTCCTTAAGGGAATCAACAAAATAATCCCAAGTCAGTCCTATATTGAACATCGTAGATTCATCTTTGTTATGTCTCTCCTAATAATCTTCCCTCCAATCTTTAACATTAGGAATTTCGTTTAGTAACATGGAGGTGATATTCTCATTGTAGGAAGAATGTTGGATAGAGTAATATCCCTATAATAGATTTAAACATGTATCTGAAGAATATGCATCTATTTTTCCTTTCAATAAGGGGATATTAAATTTAATTTTCACCTTTAAGGGTATCACACATCCAAAATTATTTCTTGTTGAAGGTTCCTAGACTGTCGTTAGCTGTCAATCAAAGGATCTAAAGGAAATTGTTCATCATCTAATTCCTTTGTTGTGCAAGTGCTTACTTAAGAACAAAAATTGATAAGATATCTTGATCTGTCATCCTGCCATGGGAGGAAACTTGGTTTTGTGAGAACGATTGTTCCCAAGTGAAACTAGCTCAATACTCAACTCTCTGTACCCTAACCTTGTCTGGGACATGCACTAAGAAATAACAAGGAGAAAATTTCTCTAATACTATTGATCTAGGTTGTATAATGAATGAAATGCAATGAAAGAAAATAAATGGAATGAACATAGATAAATACAATTGAGATCACAATAACATAATGAAAACTCAACTTTTGTTAACAAATGAAATAGCATTATATTGTAGAGCACAAATTGGCTAGAATAGTGTTATTTACCTATGAATAGAGAGAGATGGTCGCTATGTGCATTCACAAGAGTTATTACAAGAGGATAAAAGAATGGCCAGTTAATATAAATAAATAGCCCTATAGGTCCAAAACCCTAACTCTAGAAGATGAAATTCCAAAAGCTTTACAGGCCTTGAGGTGGCTAGTTGTTACATCAAATTTCTAGGGGTATAACTTTTGCATACAACATATGTTTTAGGTGCACGATAGCTCATTGGAAAGAACTATCCAAGGAATACAACTTTTGTCTAGGGACAAGGAATTCTATGGAAACTCCTGCCCCAACCCCCCACTCCCCCGCCCCCTTCCCTAGAATTTCCAAAAAACAATGTCTTTTCCTTAAAGCGTCCTCTAAAGTTTGGGACCCAAAAATCATAGAAAAAATGTCAAGAAGATAGAGAAACATTGATACATTAGAAGAGGCGGATGGTCACTGATATCCACTTGGATCACCCCTTGAATTCGAAATAGACCATTTATAACTCATTATAAATTAATTCTATTTTTTTTGTAAAAAATATATCTTTACCTACATGAAGAGCTTTGTTTCAAAAATACATTACATTTATAAAGTTGTATCAATGCATGTAATTAAACATAATTCAATAAATATCTTCATGTCTTGTTAGCATCTGTGAGATTATTTGAATTAAAAATGTTTTATTTAAGAATTGAAATGTACAAAATGTTGATATGGATGGGAAACTAAAATCTCACATGGTGCAAAATGTTTAAAGACATCCATTTATGACTCATTTCTTGAATGAGCCTTAGTAGTCCACTTAACACTCATTATCAATTAATTATTCCATGTCTTATTAGGAAAAGCACTTTGTTTTACATGGAATTTTATTTCAAAAACAATAATACCACATTTATACAATCATATTAAACCACATCATATGCAAATAAAAGTCAATAAATGATTTCCTAACTTATTGACTTATATGAGATGATTGAATATACAAATAATTTGTTTAAGAATACATGGTTAGAAAAGAATATATAGGTTGAAAATCGAATAGACCACATAGAACTCATTATCCAATAATTTTAATTTGTATTAAATGTCATATGGTGCAAAACTTTTAAATACATACATTTATGACCCATCTCCTAAATGGGTTTTAATAGTCCACTTAAAACGCATTATCAATTAATTATTCCATGCTTTATTAGGAAAAAAAATACATAGAGTTTTGTTTTAAAAACAACAATGCCACATATATACATTCATATTAAACCACATGATAGGAAAATAAAAGTCAATAAATGGCTTCCCGAACTATAGAATATATGAGATTATTGCATATACAAGTAATTAATTTAAGAATACAAAAAAAAAATATGGATTGAAAATCGAATAGATTACTTAAAACTCATTATCAATTAATTTTAAATTATTTGTTTTGTAAGAAATATATATTTACTTACATTAAGAGTCTTATTTAAAAAATGCATTGCATTTATAAACTTGTATCAATGCATATAACTAAATATAATTCAATAAATAACTTCATTGGCTTATTTGATATCATTTTAATTGCAAATAGTTTATTTAAGAATTGAAATTTACAAAATGTTAATATGCGTGGAAAAATAAAATGTTACATGGTGCAAAAAGTTTAAAGGTTTCCATTTATGACTCGTTTCTTGAGTGAGCCTGAATAGTCCACTTAACGCTCATTATCAATTAGTTATTATATGTCTTATTAGGAAAAGCAATTTGTTTTACATGGAATTTAATTTCAACCAACAACAATGTCACATTTATATACTTATATTAAACCACATGATAGGAAAACAAAATTCAACAAATGGCTTCCTGGCCTATTAATTTATAGAAATAATTGATTTAAGAATACATAGAAAAGGTATGGATTAAAAAGACCACTTAAAACTCATTATCAATTAATTCTATTTTTTTGTAAAAAATATATTTTTATTTACATTAAGATCTTTATTTCAAAAAAACATTATGTTTATAAATGTGTATCAAATCATGTAACAAAATAGAAATAAAAAGTATCTTCATTTCTTGTTGGCTTCTATGAGATTATTTCAATTACAAATAATTTATTTAAGAATTGAAAATTACATAATGTTAATATGATGGGAAAATCAATTGTCACATCTTGCAAAAAGTTTAAGGACATCCATTTATGACCTATCTCTTGAATGAGCTTGAATAGTCTACTTAACACTCATTATCAATTAATTATTCTATGTTTTATTAGAAAAAAAATTGTTTTACATCAAGTTTTATTTTAAAATAATAATATGTGACATTTATACACTCATATGATAGGCAAATAAAATTCAATAAATGGCTTTTTGAGTTATTGATTGTATGAGATGATTGCACATATAAGTAATTGATTTAAGAATACATCATTACAATAATTGATTTAAATGACTTGTATGAGTTGATCACGAGATAGGCAAATAAAATTCAATAAATGGCTTCTTGAGTTATTGAATTGCATGAGATGATTGCTGATATAAATAATTGATTTAAGAATACATAGTTATAAAAAGTTATGTATTAAAATCTAATGCCTTACCATTTTAAGAGTTTGAAGCCATTCATCTATGACCCATCACCCATTAGCCTAAATAGTCCACTTCACACTTATTATTAAGAAACTTGTTTAAGATTTATTTTTGGAAGAAATGCATCATAGGTTATGGCTATTATATATCACATTTATAAAATGTAAAGGTCAATAAAATGACGTTGTCTTGATTGGCTCATATGATATAATTTCAGTTTATTTAAAAATACAAATTTACAAAAAGTTATCACTAGACAATGATATCAAATGCCTTATAGTTCAAATATATAATCCACGTCCAGTGAAACCATAATAGTTCACTTAGCACTCATTATCAATTAATTATATATTTTTCTAATTAAAGAAATGCAAATTTATTTACAATGGAATTTTATTTCAAAATTTACATATTACATTTATACACTCGTATTAATGTATTTTATAGACAATTAACAGTCAATAAATGACTTTTGTGCCTTGTTGATTTCCAATATGTTATTATTGCAATTACAAATGTTAATTGATTTAAGATACGAATTTATGAAAAATTATGGATTGAGAAATCACAACCATTAGTCTGAATAGTGCAACTAGCATTTATCAAGTAAATTATTCTATTTTTTTTTTGTAAGAATTGCACCTTTATTTACATGGAGCTTTATTTCAAAATTTACATTTCACTTATATCTATGAGTATTAATGCATATAAGTAAATATAATTCAATGAATATAACTTCATGTCTTAATGGCTCATATAAGATGACTTCAACGACGAATAATTCATTTACTTTTATTTTTGAATTATACATTAGGAAGAAAAAAAAACTATGCAGTACATTAAAGTCAATGCAAAAACAATTATAGATGATAATAAAATATATATATATATATATATATTAATACATTTGTGAATTCCCATTTATTTCAAAAAATTATAAAATCATACGAATTGATTCAGCAAAATCTATGTCCAAGTTGTACTAAAAAATTGGTAACATTTATTAAAAAAAATAAAATTATCTTCATCCACTACAATGAAGCACGTGTTCTATTGAACATTTTAATGTACTCACATTTCTCTTCGATAAGATGAAGTGTCTTAAGAAAGGGAAATACAACCTTCATAAGCCAAGTATCTTGATCTTGTCCTGTATAGGTTTTTATTAGAATGTGGTTTGACCGATATCCAATGAATTGAGAAGTATGCATTGGTGTGTCTATTAGTAGTACATTTGATTCTTCGTATTTATCTCCATATTGGGACCACACAGTAGTCATACTTTTCTCATAAAATTATATTATTCTCCCTTCATTCAATTTTGTTTTCAAATGGAAAATAATACATGTCCCATATATGAATATTTGATTACAATCACTTGTCTTATGTACTTGTCAGTGACATTTAATGTCCATATTGTAACATCATAGAGTTTTAAAGCATATTTGTTGAGATTGTTGGCAACTTGTTTCCATTGATGTCAAGTTTAGGGGGAGCCTATTGATTTTATTAGCAATGTTTTAATCTTATGATGTCATTGATGTCTTGGTTTCTTACTAACTATTGATAGTCTAGTTTGATTTCTTAAGGTTGGATGTATATCCTAGTAGCCTATCTTTGAAGGGATTTTGTCTACATATACCTTATTCAAAATACCATGAAAAGTGCTTGGTTAGATAGCCCTCTCATAGAGCTTAAAAATGGTATATGGAACTTAGTCTAACTCCCCAAGAATGAAAACAAATTTTGAGTTTGAATTGTTGGATCATAGAAAGACCTGGTCTAGGTTCTAATGGGGGTCAATGAATATCTATCCATCTAGTCATCAGAGGGTCGAGCAACTATGAGAACTAGGTGTATGACCATTTATACATATTCATCTAGCCATCTGGACTCATACAAATTCACCAAAGCATCCAGGCCTCCAAGAGAGAAACAGGGCAATGCTTGAGAAAGTTGTCAGATCCTGAATTTCCTAGCGCTAGACAAAAGGTGGACCAAAATATGATGTGGTAGTACAAGTGGCACCAAATTATATAGATAAGTGGTAGGTTGATGATGAGGCACCTTGAGGTGAGTACATGTGGCACTGTGATGACATGGTAACATAACGTGGCAAAGACATATGGTAGGATGATGACATGGAATTTTGTGGTCATGACACGTAGCTGGATTGGAATTTTTAAGTGGCCAAGGGGGCCTCTTTCAAGTGCCATGTGGTAGTGACATGGCAGTGATGTGTCATGACAGGCGGCAAAGAGTGACATGGTGATAACATGGCATGAGATGTGCCAAAGGGATGATGTGGCAATGACATGGGATGACAGGTGGTAGAGAGAAGATGTGGAAGATGATGTGGTATACCTCATTATTCACACCAAGAAGTTGGTTTATCAAGGCTTCACAGTGTTAAGAAATTTTAATTGTTTTCTATGTCTTGGAGTCTAAAGGAAAAATACCATCTGGGCATCCATAGTTCAAGTCGAGCAAGTGTTTGGCAACTTAAGAATAGTTAAGATACCAGATATTGAGATCCATGATTTAGTGTGAAGTTTAAGAGTGTATTTCACCATCCAGTCATTTTTTGATTTAGTCGAGTATGAAGGGGAGAATGCTTTGAATGTCAAATCTCCTAAATCCAGGACTTAACACAGAAGTGTTATCCTCTTATGTGGCAGTGAAATGTTGTTGCGAATGGAAGTGGGGGTTGGATCTTATATCCCTCAATTCATCTAGACATGAAGGAACCCAAGCCCAAAATAGATCTAGGAGCACACTAGAATGTGTGGGTTGAAGAAGATATGGATAACCGAATCATTGGGAAATTCCATTATAACATGACAAGTCCACATTGCACAGGCTATAGGGCTAATTCATTTTAGGCCTAAGCTCTTGGTCGTAGCCCAAGGTCATATGACTGGAGGTAGTCAAATTTAAGGGCCATGGATATAATTTGGTGCTTGGAATCCAAAATTCATAGGTTGGAATTTTGGTGTTTCTGGGACGTCAAATTGGAAAAACGCACACAAGTTGCAAAAGGGAAAAAATTTAACAAAAGACCAATTCATGTATGAATGAGAAAAATCTGAGATATTTCATAAATCAAATGATGTGAATATGAAGCAACTTGCATTCTTATATAGGGAAGGTAAAAATACTTATACAATCAAAAGAGAATTTCCATGGGTAAACCCCATTGATCAACACCCATGGTAAAGTAGGCCTTAAGTTATAAATACAGAGTTAAATAACAAGGTAGATGTGGATTGTACAAATGAAAAGAGAGTTAGAATAGGCTGCTACATGTAAGAGAGAGATGCATATTTGAATTTTATGATCAAATTTGAGGAAAAGTTGAAGAGTTATAAAGAAAACCATAATAGATCTTAAGGTTGTGATTATATATAAACCAAAAGAAGAGATACAAAGCAGAGACAAAGTATGCATATCTGATTGAGTTGGAATATGAAATGTTGGCAATGTAAGTATGTCTGAGATGCACTTGAATATCTATCTAGGTGAGAGCTGAAACAAAGATAAAATAAATTTGAATGTTTAAAATGAGAGAAAATATGTGGATTTGAACTTTTTTAATGAAATAAAGATATGTTAGGAAGAGCAAGTTGGTACCTACACATCATGGGATAGAAGTCTCCTTTTGGTTGGTGCCTATAAATTTTAGAGGGTCTGTGCCTCCTTCAAGTTGGTTCCTATAAATTAAGGGGATGGGTGTCTCCTTTTAGTTGGTTTTAGTAAAGTTTATGTAACAGTAGGTTGGAGCCTACAACAATATTCTAACATAAGTTTTGTGGTTTTCTCCCTTTATGGGTTTCCATGTATATCTGGTGTTCCTATGTGTTTATTATTTGATTTTTTATTCAATGGTTTGAATTTTTACTGTTAATAATTGTTAAAATATACCATATATTGATTCACCCGCCCCCCCTCGCTCAGTATAATCATAATTCTAACAATTGGCATCAGAGTTGATTCCTTTAAAACTAGTTTAGCCACTGGAAGGTAGATCAAAAGGGACCATGGCTAATTAGGATTGGATTTCTCTAGATAGAGAATCATTATTGAATGGATCAGGTTATGCAATCTAGAAGGTAAGAATTAAGGTTTATTTAATGGCTCTTAGGTTGGATGTTTCATTATTTGTAGTAGATGGAAATAATTATAAATATAATTCAAAATCCAAGAAGGCTATCTTGAGTGGACTATCAATTTTAGACTTTGATAAAGTGAGACATTGTGAGACTGCAAAAGAAATGCTAGATAATCTATAATGTATATATGAAGAAGGAAATCAAAAGGAACCAATGAATATTGAAGACCTTAACTACACAAATAATGAATCAAATGATAAGGAAACTCTCTTTTCATGAGTGTCCAAACTACTAATCATCAAAATAAAAATTTGTATTCAGAGGAAAAAGCTAAAGATGAAAAATTCGATGCAATGCAATTCACAGGTAAGCAATTATTGTGTTGTAATTATAGAATAATATGTCATCTTGCTTTTAAATTTCCATATGCAAGTTCAGAAAATGGTAGTAAATGAGAACTTGAAGTTGAGATAACACCCATGAGTAAAATAAGAAAAATATTTATGAATTCTCATTTGTAGGAGATAATAGATGTACTTCTAGTAGTTATGAAGAAGGGATTATGGAAGAGACATTAGATTCAGATAAAGAAGAAGTTGAAAGGAAAATAAATCATGAGTGTGGATTATGGAAGAGACATCAGATTCAGATAAAGAAGAAGTTGAAAGGAAAATAAATCATGAGTGTGATCTTGATAGTTTCCTTGATGCAATGAAGAAACCTAAAAGAAAGAACAAAAGGCAGAAGGATATTGAATCAAATGAAGTTGAAGAAATGAAATCCCAAGAGGAAGAAGACCTTAATGAGAAAATATATTTTAGAAGAAACCTTATCTATGCATTAGAGGATATTAAAAGGCTCATGGTAAAAAATCAAAGACGGAAGGAAATGTTGTAGAAATATGAGGACAAGAATTAGGGGTTTGATTAATTAGGGAAAACAATTTTTATATTGAAGTCTTGGAAAGAGGAAATCAAAAGAATATATGAATTGGTGACTAACCAACTGAATGAAGGAGAAGGTAATTGTTAAAAAGTAGAAGTTGGGATTTTTTCACTAAGAAATGATCTAGAAAAGGCCTGTGATCAGTTAAATCAATACTTGAAGTTTGATAAGAGTACCAAATTCCTAGATGGTACTCTTAGCAATAAAATATCTCTTCTCATCAAAGTTACTGTGGGATACGAAGGAGAATCAAGCACCAATAAAGCTGAAAAAAATGAACCAATAAATTATGTTGAAGTAGTCAAAGGACCTAATAACAATGCAGCAAAATGAAATAATAAGAACCAACAACAGTAAAGAAAATAAAAGTACATGAATACAAATCAGTAGTGGCAGTAAAGGAAATCTTATAATATCAATTCAAACATCCACAAAGATCGAGTAAAAAAATAGCAACAACAAAGAAAGGAAAAGGATAGTAATACAACTCAATAGCAAAAAAGGAAAGGTTAGTAACAACAATTTGAATAGCCACAAAGATCAAGAGACAAATCAGTAAATACCACATCTCCCTCAAACACAAAGACATAAAATAATTATAAGATTCCCTTCTCAAAGGAAAAGTACTCCCACATATTAAATATTTTTCTATGGCTATTTTCTTTCTTGCAATATTTTTGGACATAAGGAAATAGATTGTAGATAGTATGCAAGAAATCAAAATGTGTTGAATAATAGCAATAAGAGAGCATATAAGATCTCAAGGAATTAAATTTTTTTGCTCAACTCTAGAAGTTATGGTAAGAATTCCATTAGAAATCACATTTGTTTTCCCCCTTCTTAGATCTTGTTGAATGCTACATATATAACATTTTTTGGCAGAAGGAAAGACATTGTAGAAGTAAGTTGTTAAAGCCTTTAAAGCAAACCAAGAAGAAAGAACTTCCTCAAATCAGGAAAAAGATCAAAATAAAATGTTATTAACATAAATCAGAATACAAAGACATGGAAAAGAAAGAAAGAATAGCAAGATAAATGCAACTTAGTTTTATGTGCTCAAGGTACATATGTTCAATGATATATAGACAATGGATGTTCTCATAATATGAATGGAGATAAAAGCATATTTCTCTCTCTAATGGAGGTAAAGGATGGAAATTCTATTGTTGGAAATTTTACATCAGTCAAAGTAATGGAAAAAGTGAGATTTAGCCTTAATAATAAAAGCACTAATGATGACAATGTTCTTCTTGTTAAAAAATTTAAGGCACAAAATTCTAGTGTAAGTTGAATGGTTGATAGACGATATCAAGTCACATTCAACTCTATAGGATGTAGAATTAGGAACAAAGGCTTTGGAAAATTAGTGGAAAATGGAAGTAGGACTCTATATAATGTATATGTACTGAAAGGAAACAAAGAGACCAAAAAGCGATTGACAGAAATCTCTTCTTCACATTATCAATAAAAGAGAAATATCCAATTGTAGTCCATCACACCATGTCTTATTCACAAGGTGAACTACATAAGATAGAAAAGTCATCCACATTAGTATGCATGCCTAAAAGAGGAGAATGAGCAATAGTGAAGAAGCACTATCATGGAATTGGTCATAGATACTTCCAATACACCAAAAATGAAGGAGAAATGTCATGGAACTACTCATCATTTGGTTTATTGTACTATAGAATGGCACAAAGGGATGGTTGATGAAGTGCTTTCTATGTTGGAAATTGTTGCAAGTCATCGAGAGAAAATAAGTATCTATGGTAGACTTAATTATAATTGGTTCATCTAAAAATCAGAAAAGTGTAGTTGCTATCTTTCCCTCATTGCGCACAAGTAATCAACATCATCATATTGTAGCATGAAAACTTTGAGCTTATGAATCTATTAGAATCAACTCATAATGGTGGAACAAGAGTTTTGATTGGTTCATTGGTGTATTCCTTCTTGAAAGAAATGTTGCACAAATTCCATCTATAAGGAAAAGAGGGTTGAATTCAAAGTTTTAAATTAAATTGGAATAACTTAATGCCTTTATCAAGCATTAAATATTTTTTTGAAGGCAATGGCAAAGCCCGCAATATTTCTATGTGAATGATTAAAGTGCTTACATAATATGTGTTACAACATTGTAGCACTCAGGTTTACAAATTTCTAATTAGGTGAGCACATTTTACTTTTATTTCCCCCCTAATTCATTTTATATTGAATTTTTCTAGCAATAGGAAGTTGATACAGGTTTATGTGAGACTAGATTGATTCTATATACTCATTGGAATAAATAAAAATTACATGTGATTCCCAACCTCAATCCCTCCCCATAAAATTTACAAGTAAAACATAATGGATACTAAACTTTGCAAGATTACATCTTATAGATAATATAAACATACTCATAGATATAATACTTTATTTCCACTATATCCATCATCTTTTTAACAAATATGGAAACATTTAATATAATGCATATGGTATTCAAAATTGTAATAGAAAATTTACAAAAACGTTAATTTAATGAAAATATGTAATTTTTATAGTTATCGTATTTGCCTACAACTCTTAGGAGTGGCTTTTATGGCTTGCTCAAATATTATCAGTATTCCCTTTTAGTTGTGTTGTCGATTTTGCATCACAAGACTTATTCTCTAATGCGATGTTAGAGTGACGTGTAAAAGTAAGTGGGGTTGACGAGATCGGCCGCTTAACAGAGATGGAAAGAGAGAGATGGGAATATTTGTGGAATTTGGAAAAACAATTTGGTGTTGCGGTGGAGACGTTTTGTAAAAGGTGTTGCACAGATTCCCGGTAGAGTAGATAGAAACACGGGAAAATAATTCTTATGATAAGTGCTGGTAATTTTGTTGCTATGTTGCAAGAGTTTGCGAAGAGTGCATTTTCAAGGTTGACTACAATAGTTGGGTTTTTACAATGTTTTTAAAGAAGAAAAGTGTTATGTTAAATGGATTTGACTATCAGAAATACAAATTACTTATAAAGTATATTTTGTTGCAATTAACTTCCCAATCTAGTTTTCGGTTATGAAAAGACCAAAAGCAAAATTGTACATGTATACAATGCATGCCAATCCCTTTGAATACAAGTATGAAGAGATACCATGAAATTGAAAAGCCCTATTGAGTGATGTAGATTTATAGGAAAGTGGGTAAATTATTACATAAATAGGCATGCCCTATTATGATTTATGGCAGGTTTTTCATGAGGGTGGCAAAGAAGATAATTCTAGGTGATCCAATTGTTTCGATTGATAATTCATTGAACCTATAAGAAGATTGAGTCAGGTAACTTTAACTAGGTTACCTCATATCTAAAACAGGTTGGGAAATTATTAAAATATAATAACAAAAGAATTTTTCCACTCTATTCAAGTATATATGCATTATCCATATGGATATATGAATATGATATTAATGTATGTATTCTTTGTTATCTCATGCCTTTGTCATCTATAACCATATTGTGTTGTTCGTCTCCCTAATTGTCCTTTTTCCCAAATTTGTTTTCTCAAAGATTTTGGAGTTGCATAGACGATTTGAAGAACAAATAGATCGGTGAATTGGAGAAGCATTAAATCCTTTGAGACTGAGTTCGAAAAATAATTGACCACATGGTAGAAGTGTAGCCATGAGTTGGCTATTCTAACTAAACAATAGAATAGTGTGCTAAGTGCATATATGGGAGGCTGAATTTTTCCTTTCCATGTTCACCTTCTAAGGAATAGTTGTGTTGTGCTTATCATGGAGTGATACATCATAGTGAATTTACAAAATATTTGAAACATGATTGCTAAGGCGTCAATGGAAAATCCTGTGTTAGCTATAAAAATGGAAAGTACAAATTCAATTTTAGAATAACATAATATATTTTGTTTAAACAATTTTTGCATATGTTGTAAGAGATTGCCTATTTGATGTTATACAAATTCTATTGCATTTTAGATATATTTAAATAGAATTACGAGAAGGAACAATACAACATTTCAAAAAAAAATTAGTGCAATAAGACATTGAAGCAGTATTTTCTTATCAATATGAATTGAACACAGATGCATTGATAAAAATGCATGGTATAAATAACCCAAATGAATATTTTGAAAATATGACAAAATCAACTTCAACTTTTATAATTCCTAGGAAAAGAGGACTATGGGGGTACATATTGTGCATATATTGATTATCGAAATGGCTAAAAATTCTGTTGACATTTATTAAAGACAAGAATGAAAATATATTTGAATTTTCATTCAAATTTATGTAAATACACTTGTGAAATATTATTCCATGACGAAAATTCAGTCGTTGGACATTTTGATCCACTTTGAGAAAGAAAAGATGCTCGACATTAATTGATGGCCAACATATCATGAATATAGCATGATATGAAGAAACATAACATGAATGGATGCAAATATTGGAAATCATGAGGAGACATGGATTTAAGAGAATGTCTGGATTCAAGAGTATGTACAGTGAAAGTTATTTTGAAACAATATGTCAATTGACATATAACGAATATGGTGTGCCCTATCTACGATGCATAATTGCAAAAACTTTTTGTAGTTCAATAATGCATAATGATTCGTTTGCATCAAGGTGCATATAAAAATACATGAATGGGTATGCAATCATGGAATTCCCTCGAATAATAAATTAGCAAGGATACATTATATAATTGATAGTGCCACATGAAAAATGGAATATATATGGTTACTTTTTTGTTTATTATTGGCTATGTTATATCTTATGACATATAGTATGTTGATACATTGACTGTTGTAACCAAATTTTTGACATTCAAGAAAGGTGCAACAATATTCCATGTTATCCAATATTGAACAAATACAAATCATTTTCATTTTGAATCTTTGGAGGAAATAGGAAAAAATAAAAACATCTTACATGGCATTAAATAAGTTAATGAAGAGCCATATATCGAAGAACATTATATAAAACATAATGGAAAAAGTGTGGATAACTTTAAAAACATGAACAGGAATGAAGATACCACACAACTTAATAAAAAGATTATAAATAGAAACATGAAATCATGTTTATCATTGCATCAACTCAAAAAATGTGTAAGAAACAAGGATGTTGACCACACAAATCTAATTGAAAATGTGCATTTATCATTGCATCAGCTAAAAAAACATATCAAGAGCAAGAATGTAAAAAACAAAAAAACAAATCTAGGTGGAAGGAAAATGACGAAAAATAAAGTGATACAAGATAGTAAAGGCAACATTAAGTTATCGAAAGGACCAAAAACAAGACAAAATGTGATGTATTCAAATAAATGTAAATAATCTTTCCAAATATTCGATTATATATTTGAAACAGTAGTTGAACAACAATATTTAAAAAAATTACAAGATGTACCAATTTATGATTGTGTGATATGCAATCAAACTTACTTTAAAAATTATGTCATAGAAATATAATCAACAAATATTACCAAAAATAGGTGTGTATGAAAAAAATGCCAAAAATCATTAGACAATGATAAGACTATAAAATTTGTAGCTCTAGAGTGGATTATGAAGAATAAACAAATATCAATAGAGAAAGAGTTATAAGAATTGGAAGAAAGACTAACAGCACCAAGATTTTCATTTTTACAAATACGGAAACTTAGGAAGCATTTTAGAAAACCACAATTAGCATTGATTGGTAGACTAATCAATGTACCTGTTGACACATCTCGAATTAAATCCACATTTCCTTGTGACATAAATGAATCTAGTACAATGGTTGTAGCAATTAAAAAACACATGGTGTATAAAAGAGCATATGTTGTTGGTCAAATTCGTGTTAATAAAGTGATGAAGGCATTGAAGCAATTGTGTAAAAGTTTGCTTTATAAAATGGAGAGTGCCATACTAAATGAAAAGTAGAAACAAATATTTAATAAGAAAAAAGATGCATATGCATCTAAGACAAATATAGAAAGCAATGATGATAATGACGACTATGATGAAGAACCAATGGCAAAAGAAGTACTACATGGATTTAGTGAATTGTATAGTATTTATTATCTTCATAATAATCAAATAAACATTGCTCTTGGTGAAGCCTATAGGTTTTTGGGAATATTTAGAGATAAATATTTAGAAGAGATGTGTTTCCCAATGTTGTTCTATGGGAAAAAGTGACCAAACAAAGTTACAAAAAAATGTACATATCACTATATTGTTCAATGGGAAGTTTTGCATCAAGATCATGTTTTTGCATACCATACAACGAATAGGTTTTACAAAGCAGTGTGAACTATACTTAACCAAGTTTTTATTTGTATTTGGATTTGAGTAAGGAAATCACAATTAAAATGGAAAAAAAAAAGATAACAACCAAATATGTTATGACAAAAGCAAATTTGAATCACATTCTGAAATCGAGCAATAACTTATATACAATGATTTGATAATTAGGTCCACCAACTTTCTTTGTCTCATTTAGTAGTTTTGAGAATCTCTGGGAACCTTTAGTAAAGGCTTTATAACAAATAAAGCAAGAGAAAAAATTATCAATTTAAACCAACTAGAATAAAATGATATTGATACCTTGATTAGAAATAACCCTGTTACTAAATAGAATGTGTTGTTACTTACTACAAAATGTGTTTTCAGTTGTCTAAAGAGTAAATGAGAAGAGAAGTTTGCAGTCATTTTACAAGATACAGAAGGTCTCAATGCCTACATCAAACCAACTCCATTGGAAAGTGCTCTGAACAAGATTTCCAACAATATGTGGAAGCCCAAAATGGACTCTTGGATCAAAATATATGGTCTATTGAAGTTTCAAGGATTGAATCCTTAGGAAGGTCCATAATATCACAGATCACATATTAGAGGTCTAGAGATATCAATGATCACAACATCAAAGCATTAGAGATATTGATGATTGCATATCGGAGGTCAGACATACCAGCGCAGCACAGCATCATATCATCAAGCACATCAGCACATCGCAACATCGTAGTTAAGCATATCAGTGCATTGCAATATTGGCACATCGAAACATTGACGTATCACAAAATCAGAACTTCTTAAAGTGAGATCCTTTAAAAAATTGTGATATCATAAAGTTTTGATAGTGTTAAAAACCATCAGGGAAGACCGATAAAGGTTAACAAAGGATTTCATAGAAAAACCAAAGGTGGACGGGCCCTTTTCTCTCTCCTCTAGCGGGACACATGGTAGCACATGATTGGTTATGATAAAGCTACAATGGCATCTGACATCAGCATGACATGGCAGTAGAGAAGGACACGTGGGAGGAAATTTTAGCATTTTAAGGGGAGCTAAGGGGAAAAATTTGGGTGACACGTGTCACCACTCATGAGGTGCCACGTAGAGTTATCATTTCATATTGGAGATCGCATATCGAAGGTTGAGGATGTCGACGCTTTATAACGGTTGGAAATTGAAAAAGCGTCGATAAGGGGACTCTGATATTAGGGTTGGAACATGGTTGAGAAGAACTTATAGAACCAAGGGCACTAAGCTCTTAACAAAGGAAAAACGGCCCCCAAGCAAGAACAAAATTTCCTAGCACCTTAAGGCTAAGTCTCTGGTCATCGCACCCAGTCCCATGGAAGAAAATATAAAGGGGCTAAACATATTGGGCTTGAATAGTGTAATACATAGTGTTATGAGATGGATGAGTCTGCAACTGTGATTCCACAACACCACTAAGGCCACCACAATTGATCGCTCCCAGCTCTAGAAAGTGGGAAATTTCAAGTTGTTAAGGGGAAAGAGACAGGTGAACCGGACAAATAACTAAAGAGGAACATTATGGTAGAGACGTGGCTTGATTAGGGGACATCACATGAATGGCAGGGAGATATTTTCCTCAACCATCATTTAGTTGTCCTTATTTATTTTATTCTGTAATTTCTACATTTTAAAGAATGGAATCAAATCCTTTCTAATTAGTTGGGCAACATACCTTCAAATGCTGAGACAGCTAGTCAATCAGACAGCTGGGGCTTGGTTGAGATATTTTGTAACTGCTTTCAAATCTCCCCCTCTCCTTATAAAAAGAGGGAAGAAACACTTAACAGGGGTTCTGGAATTCTACACCCAAGAGGCCTAAATTTGTGGTTCCATTTTAGTTCAATTTTCTTGTTCATGAGGTCCTTAGGCTGATACAATTGCTAAATGTAATGGACTGGTGATTTGGACTCCATCTTCAAGGATTAATGAAATTGTTTTGTTGATTCCAATCAGAGCAATGTGTAGTATGTTTCCCCTTTGTTTATCACTTCATGTATGTCTTTCCTCCTCTGAAATAGTGTAATGAAGTTGTTGGTATCACTCTCCTTATGGTTGTATGTTTGTTGCTAAGTAGTAAAAAGTACCTGTGTTAACTACATATTTACTTGTGTTATTTAATAGCCTACAATACCTGTATGTGCATAGATTTACTTATTGTTGTTTGGTGACAAATGTATTCATGAGGCATAGAGTTTGAGACCTTAATTTGCGCTCCACTCTTTCTGCATTTTCATCTCCTCACTCTTCCATATTTCTGTTGGATATTGTTGCTTAGGATTTTGTGTTTTGTCCAGCCCTCTACATCAATTCCCCTCCTTTCCTTCCTCTTGTTCATCTATACTACAACAACAATGTTAAGTTGCCTATTTTTGTGTGTCGACCACCAGAACCAAGACATTTCTCTTTGATATTAGCCATATTTACCCCCTAAGTATTTAGATCTATGTGTTTGCTTGAGTTTACCTGGATGAATGACTATTGAACCAAGTCTCTAAATTATCTATTTTAAAATTGTGTGACATATGGAGTGCAACAGAAAGCCTTTAGATAATATTCAAAAGCACTCCTCTCGGATTCCCTAGGCACTAGTCTCCTATCAACCCGGAGGTTATCTCTAAGAGGTTTCTATATATTCTGAAGCAATTGTGTGACAAGAGATAGAAAAAGCTACAATAGAATGAATTATCTATACCAATTAATTTTTAATGAATCCAAGTACTTTGGTGAGGTCATTGACTATTTCTTTGTAACAAAATTTCAAATTCGAGGAAGTCAACATGAACATGCATTACTATGGATAAAAAATGATCCTATATATGGAACGAGTACAAACATTAAAATTGAAAAAATCATTGAAAAGTACTTTTTTGTGATTCAAGTATACTTCCTGTGAATCTAAAAGGTATTCAACACTGTTTTCATACAAAAACATGTAGGAAAAAAATAGATGCATTGCAAGTTCAATTTTCTGATTCCACCAATGTGAAAAAACACAAATACTTGAACCTATGGAATTCGACAATATAACTACAAAAGAAAATGCAAAGTTGATATTTGTTGCACTAGAAAATATGTAACATGATGAAATATATGCATGTGGAACGAAATATATACATTTGATATAAATTTTGAAATATATACACTGGATGGTTCAAAATGTGTAGACTCAAAAATTTTAATGTGATTTTTACTGAAAGAATTTCAATTTACAAAGATATACCTACTAATCGAGAAAAAAATATCAAAATATGTTAAAACGAGTATAACATTGAATCAGACTTTGAATATTTGCAAAAGGTCAAAAATGCAAAATCAATAGTTGAGAGACCTTACCAAATCATAAAATAGCCACATATATTAGAAGAAATTGAATTCTATCAAATCATGATATAGTTGAATAGAGAGAAAGAAAAAATAGTGAAAGAAATACTGACAACAACAACAAAACACAAATCCATATCAACCAATATATGTATTTGTAACAGCTGGCGTGGGTACTGGAAAAATGTTTGCTACAAAAGCAATCTTCCAATCTCTAATTCGCATGTACAACAACATATTGGAATATGACCCAGCTCAGCTAAAAGCATATACAGGGAAGGAAACATTCAATGCAGGTGGTATAATGTTGCATTATGCATTCCATTTCCCATTTAACAAATCGTAATTAAAAGTGAAAAATTAGACACCTTAAGAAAACATTGTGAACAACTTAACGTAGTGCTTATTGGTGAATCATCCTTGATATGTGCAACATTACTATACCAAGTTGATAAATGTTTATGAGAAATAAAGCATAGTCCATTAGCTTATTTTTGAAATATTGATATAATATTTTTAGGTGACTTATTTCAAGCACAACCTATCAAAGATTCTCTAATTTTTTAATATCCAATCCTGGAAAGGGAGAAAAAGCCATACAATTTTTGGAAGGAAAAAGTAAAATGTTGTGAATTGCATATGATAGTGTGCCAAAAAGACAAAAAATCCATTAAAATCCCCAACAAAATGTGAGTGAATCAAAAATTTAATGAAGACATAGAATATATAAACAATAATTGTTATAGACCTACTCCACTAGATCCATTATTTCCATACCTATTTTATAGGAACAAGGATGTACATAAGCACAATGAGAAAATGTTGTTACATGTAAAGGAAGAACTAATAGTTCTTGATGCAATTGATGAAGATGAAAGTAAGGAAATAGGTTATGTACCATATGAGAAAACAATGAGATTTCCACCAAAAATTCTTATCAAATGCAATGTTCTCATTGAGCTATATGCAGGAAACTATAATATAGATGATGGCCTTGTTAATAGCTTTGATGTAATATGCAAAAGATATACAAAATATAGGAAAAAGGTAAACATAACCTGGATAGATTTTGCAAATCCAAACATTGGTAAATTGCAAAGAAACAAGTATCATGAACTATATGAAAAAGAAATCTCACCAAATTGGACCCCAATACTATGTATTTCAAAACCATTGGCATCTCATAGCAAGAGCTCTAAAACTATAGTCCAATATATATATATATATATATATATATATATATATATATATATATATATATATATATATTCCATACAATTAGCTTGTGCTAGAACAATACATCAATCACAGGGCTTAACATTAGATGGGCTTGCATTTGATCTGAGTGGTATATCAACACATGGACTAGTGTACACAACATTTTCATGTGTTAGAACCATGGAATCATTGTATCTTGTTTAGAAACTAACACAAAATAACTTCTATGTCAATAATAAATATTAGAAGAAATGAAATGCTTAACAACTCATGCATCATGGAAACCAGAATATATACAAAATATAATAGCAAATGCAATTACTTTAATGATTGCAAGTTTTAATACATGAATACTATATGCTCATGTCATTGACATTGAATGTGATGAATATATAATCAATACTCTGACTCTTTGTATCCAAGAAATGCATGCAAACCTTATGTTGTCAAATAATGAATTTTGAAAATTCGATTTCAACATTTCGAATTGTCTTGGGAAGAGCGGGGAGTGATGGTGCGCACTGTTAGGTAGTATCTTCATTTCAAAGTTTCCCTGGATATCGTTGCTTTGGTTAGACTCAGATATTATACTTTTGGAAACTTTGTCTCTAGCCATGATATGGTCCTTTCCACCACTCCTGATGGACTAGGCTCATTTTTTTTACCTCACTGTTGGAACGGCTATATGCATGCGGTGTAGTCACAAAGGAGGTCATCATCGGTGGAGGGTTGACTCTATAATCAATGTTTTATATAGGGTCTTCTCAGCATATGAAGGTGTTTCCAAAAAATCCCATGGGACTATATTCGATGGCACAAATGGCAGGATCTTCTTATTGGTGGCAGAGAAATGGATTCCATTGTCTAGTATCTCGTCTTCTCTTAACCTTGAAATCTTATTCCTATTTGTGTTATTTGTTATTCGGGAACTAGTCTATGCCTTGTTGGCCCCTATTCCTCTAGTGTTTAAACATTGTACACAGTTGGATTCCATGTTTAACCGACCCCATATGGTATATGCCCACATCGCCATCTTACGCTAGAAAAATCAAACCCTTCCCATATTTTTATTAGAAATTACAATGGTCACTTTATTCCATATTTTGGATTAATAAATATACCTCAATCTAAAATAGGTTTTTGCAAAAAAATGGGGTTTCTCCAATGGCTTCCAAGTTTTGCAATACGAAGGGAAGATACTTCTTGATACTTCTCTACTCAAGGATTATAATATATGTAAGGATTCATTTGCCATTATGAATACAAGATTATGTGGGGGTGACCCTAGGATTCTTCTGGATTCGTAATAGTGAATGGAGCATCAGACTCTTACAATGGTGCAAAACCTATTGATAGGACTCATTTCTCTTTTAAGGATGCAACCAAAGGAAGGTAACAACCCCACTAGAACAAACCCAAAACATTATGGGCCCTTATATTGTTGAACAAATGGAAAAATATCCATCTATGGAAGTAAACCTTCTTGAGGTAAATTCCCTCTTCTTTGTTCTTTGAACTAAAGTATTCATCTATAGATTTAATGGGTTTTGGCCCAAACCAGAAGCATTAATTCAATGGCTTGTCTCCACTTGGACTCCATGTTTTGAAATATTCTAGTGATCAAAGGGTTTTTTAATAATACATTTCAAAACATAGAAGGATCTGGATTATGCTTTAAAAGGATGGCCCTTGTTTTGGGGTAGTGTTGATTTATTCATTATGTCTTGGTTTCCTAAATTTGATGCCAACTCTATGGTAGTCTCTACCATGGTGGTTTGGGTGAGGCTTCCCAACCTCTCCCTTCCTTTCGAGAACCATAAAGTTCTTGAAGGTATTGGAAACACATTGGGTAAATTAAAAAATTTGGACCTAGAAAGAACAGAAAATGGTATCTTCAGTTATGTCAAGATATGTGTGGAGATTGACCTTATCAAAGGACTTTCACACCATATAAATATGAAACACCAAAACTTTCATTGGTCACAAGTATAGACTATGAAAAAATGGAATTTAGATGTCATATTTTCTTTTAAATAGGCCACCTTTAGCATGCATGCCCCCAGGCAAGGAAGAATACCAAGAAGAAGAAGAAGAAGCAATATGATATACCAAGAGTATGGTAGTTCACATAACACTATCCTTCTAAGTATGAAGAAGATGATGAAAAGGAATGTTATCTTGATCAAGTAGAAATTAATGGCACATACTTATGGGGAGTTGTTCAAGATGGGGACGTTTCGGTACAGCTATTATCTGGCAATGTACAACAGTAAAAGGAACCTGTGGACTCGTTGACATTGGATAATTTTGTGGTCTCCAAAAGAGCTCATGTCACAAATAGCTCTAACTCTAACAAAGAATTCCTTCATGTGGGACAAGAATTGGATTTGGTTCTAGTTGAACCAAACCATGATGGTTGGCAAAAGGTAGAAAGGTGGAAAGGCAAAAGAGAGAAGATTAGCACTAGTGAGTCCTAATTCATTAAATGTCCTTCATTGTTTTTTTTTTTTTTTTTTTGTGGGTTGGGGGGGGTGTGGAGGGGGCTCCTTTACTTTTTTATGGACCCCCATTCAGTTTTTATACCTCACATTTTGTACTTCCCATGTGATGTTTTGACTTTATATGCATACACACTAAGTGTGTCTACAAAATGTAATTTTTATTTTCATTAATAGAAACTACAGTTTCTTAAAAAAAAAAATCAAATTGTCTTCATGGAGTAATTACACAGAAAAAAAACATAGAGACCACATCAACCAAGAACATTTGCAATAACATAATTGAACTTGTTTATTAGATATCTATTTACAATACCAAATATGCATAATAAATGTATATGATGTGCCACTTGCATCTATTTCAATAGTTATTGAAACAATTGCAATAGAAAAAGAAAAATTCATGCATGATGATTATAATTTTATAATTATTGGAGATTTAAATACTGACGTCAATTTAGATAGAAAAAGAAGCAAACAATTATTAAAGTACATGCAGTCAAAACGATTTCAAGAAACGGCGAGTAACTTTATTCCAAAAAAATAATAATTGGTCACATTTGGAGTGATCATGATGCAATTTTTGCTTTACTACAGTAATTATTTGGAAAGCGTACTTGTTTCCTAGATATTGGAATGCTTGTTTGTCCATTTTGAGCTTGAACCCGGGATGGAGAAGTAATCCATTTAACTGTGACGATGCAATAAGGAGCACAAAATGCAGGAAAAAATCAATTAATAACCTAATAAGTTCAGTTATCGTGAATACTTGTGAGTTATTTTTCAGAGAAGGTCACATTTACTACACATTGCAGGTTTTTTTATTAAGCTAAACTCACTATGTTACTGAGTGAGCACATCTAGTTGGGTCTGATTTCCATATTTTATTATAGTGATGTTCCTTTGAGATCTAATGGCATAAAAAATAATATGGGATAGTTCTAATGTACATCGGTCTCCGACTAGCACGTGGTTTTAAAATGGAGTTGCGGTCTGATAAGATCCATTGACCAAGTCTCTTTGATTTGATGGCTCAATAATATATTGCGCCCCAACTAGTGCAAATGGTAAAAAAAAAGTTGTTTATGATGAAATCCAACAACCCTAGTCAATCGCAATCAATGATCTTGAACAATAATGTATACATACATGCATAACAATGTAAACTTTGAAACGGGAACTGTATGGAGTACCTACTTTTTTGAGGTAGTAAAAAATCATCCAATTTTGAAAAGTGTTGATTCATAATACACCCTTTTTTTTGGAGCATATTTTTGACACTTTAAATTTTCTTATGTTTCAAGCATGAATATTTTTTTTTAAATTATAGTGATTTTCATGTTGATTTTGAAAAGAGTTGATGTAGCATCGACCCCCTTTTTCAGAGGGCTTATTTTTTACACTTTAAAATTTATAATGTATTAAGTGTGGATAATTTTTTTTTAAATGTTGATGATTTTCATGCAGATTTTGAAAAGTGTCAACATTATTTTTTAAGGCATATTTTCGACACTTTAAATTTTCTTTGTGTCCTAATTATGTGCAATTTCTTTTAAATGTTGATTATTTAACCAGTTTTCAAGTTTTATTATTCCTCTTCTTGTTTTTATCCTAAGATGTTTGTTTTTGAAGGGTTTTCCAAACATGTGTTTTTTGTTTTTCTTTGCAACGTTTTTTTTATAATGATTTTTTTTTTGGCAAGGTTTCAAAAAATATTAACATTAATATTTTGAGGTTATGATTTTTCATATATTTATATATGGTTAATTAATACTTCAGTACACATAAAATGATTGTCACAAAAAAATAATAATTTTAAACACTCCACAAAAAATAAATGTTTTGCATAAAGATATAATTAAAAAAAATTGTATTTTAAGACCTTTTCACTAAAAATAATATATATATATATATATATATATATATATATATTTTAAGACCTTTTCACTAAAAATAATATATATATATATATATATATATATATATATATATATATATATAAATATATAAATTAAATAAAACAAGTTAAGAAAAAATAGCAAATTTTAAGGAATTTTATATCCAAAGATAATGACATTTGAAGTTTTTTTTCCAAAAAAATTGATTCATAAAATGTAAAAATAACAAATAAAATTATTAAAAATAAAATAAAACATACAATTAAAAAAAACAATAACAAAGAAAACAAAAATCATTAGAAATAAAAATTAAAAACATAAAAATAGAAAAAATACAATTATATTTAAAAAAACAAAACAAAAAATATTAAAACCATTTTAAAAAAAAACATAAAAAATATTAAATTGAAAAGAAAATTATTAAAAAAATAAAAATAAAAACATTAAAACAATTAAGAAAACATAAAATAATTAAATTGAAAAGAAAAAACATTAACATAAAAATAATAAAAAAAGAAACATTTTAAAAAATAATTAAAGTTGAATGAAAGTATTTTTAAAATGTATATTTAAAAAAATTAAAGAAAAAAAAACATTAAAAAAAATTAATTGAAAAAAAAAACATTATATAAAACAATTAAAATTAAATGCAACAAATTAAAAAATTAATTAATTAAAATAAGAATAATAATAATAATTAAAAGCCTTGCCCACGCCCCACAGGCCCTAACCAGGGAAATCTGATTCCCAGAATCGGATTGCCCCACCCAGGGCCCATAGGGCATGGCCCTGGGTGTGGAGTTGCCACCCGCACCCAGGGATGCACCCCACAGTCCCTAGCCGTTGCAATTTGATTCCATGCGGTTCTCACCCCCACCCAAGGCCATGCCCCATAGGCCTTGGGCGGGGCAATCCAATTCTGGGAATCAGATTGCGCTATTTAGGGCACATAGGGTGCGAGCAGGGCTTTTAATTAATTTCTTTTGATTTTGATTTTAATTAATTATATTTTAATGTTCATGCAGCTGCCAACACACACCCCCCCACTGCGGCTCACAGGATGTGGGTGGGGCTTTTAAATATATATTTTCTAATTATTTCTTTTTATGTTTTTTAATTAACTTTTTTTGTTTCTTCATATATATATATCTATATATATTTCAATTAGTTTTTTTTTTTTAATTTAATTGTTTTAATTTTTTTATTTTTTTAAATATTTTTCATATTCTTTATTTTTATTTTTTAAATGTTTCTCTTAAACTAAGTTTATTGATTTTTTTTATTGGGTATTTTATGAGTTAATTTTGTCTCTTTTTATATATTTTTTTTTATATGTGTAATTTTTTTTTAAATCATTTTTTTTATTTTATATATATATATATATATATATATATATATATATATATATATATATTACTTGTTATTTTATTTATTTATTTGTGTTTTTATTTTTTTCAATGTTTAATTTTTATTTTTATTTTTGTTTTTGGGTCATGTTTTTATAATTTTTTATGTTTTAATATAAATTTTTATTTATTTGTGTTTATTATTTTAATTTTGTTTTCAATGTTTTAATTTTTTTTTTCATGTTTTTTAATTTTTTCTATGTTTTAGTATATATTTTTATTTACTTATTATTATTATTATTATTATTTACCTTTTTTTGAAATGTTTAAATTTTTGTTTTTTGGTATGTTTTTTTATTTTTTTATGTTTTAATATACATTTTTATTTACTTGTTATTATTTATTTTTTAAATTTGTCTTTTTTTAATGTTTTAATTTTTATTTTTCTCAATCTTTAAATTTTTGTTTTATTTTTTTTTGCGTCATGTTTTTTAAATTTTTTTGTGATTTAATATACATTTTTATTTCCTGATTATGATTTTTTAAACTTTTTGTGTTTTTGTTTTTGTTTTTGTTTTTTCAATGTTTTAATATGGGTTTTTCATTTTCATTTGTTATATATTTATTTATTATTTTGTTTTATTTCATTTCGCAGGGTCCGTGTCGATCCTCAACTAGCAACTCAATCCCATTATGTGTTAATTTGATAGTTAATTTTAAAGCTTTCTTTATAATGGATCGGGTCTGCCCCTACAATGTCTCAATTTCATAGTTGGTCTTTAAGTTTTCATTACAATGGATCGAATTTGTCTACATTATGTGTCAATTTGATGGTTGATTTTTAAATTTTTGTTGCAATGTGTCAAGTTGTCTTAGTCTAAGATTTTAAAATCGTTATACTTTTAACATTTAAAAAATAAATTGTTCCTGGTATAATGACTCTTTCATTCAGGTGCTCAGTTTTAAAGGTTTTTTAGTCATAAAAATTTTCCATAATGTCATGGTTGACATATGTTGAAAACTTAAGGTTTTCTATAGTCATGATCTTTGGTTTTAATTACATGGTTATCAAATTATCAAAATTTTAAAGTTTTTTTGAGTCATGATATTTTATCAGTGTTATGGTTGAAAACAATTATTAGTATTTTATCTTTAACACCATGGATGAAAATTGTTGGAATCTTATGGTTTTTCAAAGACTTGATATTTGATCTTTAATAGCATGCTTGAAAATCATTCGAATTTTAAGGTTTTTTAGAATCATGATATTTTATCCTTAACACCATTGCTAAAAAATGTTGAAAATTAACCTCGAAAAAAAAGATGTTATTCCATCAACGACAATTTTTGTTTTTACGGTGTTTTTTGAACAAAAAAATTGGTTTTATTGTTTTTTACTATCATTTTTAAAAAATGTTGAAAATTTACTATGGAAAAAAAAAAAAAACAAAACAAAAAAAACAGAATAAGAAAAAAACAAAAACAAACACAAAACAAAACACATTATTCCATCATCAACACTTTTCATTTTCAGGTTGGTTTTCACGTTTTTTTTGGGTTTTTTGGCTAAGTTCGTATTTTGAGTTTATAGTTCCCATTTCAAAATTTACATTGTTGCATATATATATATATATAGACTATACTCTACCTCAGTGTGGGTCCCCACTGATTTAACGATTGTGATTTCCCATTAAAATCGACGGCTCACAATGATTGTGGAGGAAGAGGAGGGATTCATAATCACAATTCCATTTGTTGCCCGAGACTTTGTCCTTTAATGAAAATTCCATCATGAATTGTATTTTGCGAACTAATAGGAATTTGACGAATGAATCATCTTGTCCATAATACTCTCTCTTTTGAATTTTTTAGTTTATGCGATTTTAGCAATTCTGTTACCAAAGTTTTATATGATTTATATGTACTTTTTAGATTTTTTTAATTATCTCTATATATATGATCTAATCCATATCTTCAAACTAGTAAAAATGGTTGTAAATAGAAGAGATACAGTTAAAGAAAATGATAACTTAGTTAAAAGGTACGTCTCTATTCTATTTTTTATTTCATTATTGCTTTGTTCTTATACTTGTATTCGTTATTTGATTATTACATTATATTATTGCCTCATTTTACTATGTTTTCTTATATATTGTAATTAAATACAATGCTTAGTTCAATTTCCAAAAAGAATATAACAGTTAAAGATACAAATCCAACAGAATAAGTACGAGAGAAAAGGTATTTTCAAAACTTCCCATAAAACATTTTGGGTTTTTCTTAGTTTTCACATTTTCCCTAGTTACCCATCCTAGTATATGTAATAAGAAATTATAAATTAGAATTTTTCCAAACTAAAATCTAGTTAGTCTTTTATCTACATTCATAGAAATCAACAATGTAAACTTTGAAACGGGAACTGTAAACTCAAAATGGGAACTCTAGCAAAAAAACATTTAAAAAACAATCTAAAAATGAAAAATGTTGATGTGGAATACTGAAATGTTGGGAAACCTTAAACTTTTGACATTATGGAAAAATTTTGTGACTAAATAAACTTTTAAATTGAACACCTAAATGAAAGCGTCATTATACAAAGAGTAATTTCTTTTTTAAATGCTAAAAATATGATGACTCTAAAACTTAGCTTAAGACAACTTGACACATTGCAAAAAAAAAGTTTAAAAATTAACAAATTTTCAAGTTGTCTTATTTTTCTTGTGGTTTTTCGTCCTAGGATGTTAATTTTTTAAGAGTTTTCCAAACATGTGTTTTATAGTTTTTCTTTGCAATTTTTTTATAATAGAATTTCTAAACATTTTTGCAAAATAAATTAACAATAATAATAACATATATATATATATATATGAATGACATTAAAAAAAAAAAAAAAACAAAACAAAAAAACACACACAAAATGAAAAAAAAACAAAAAACAAAAAACAAACATAATCATCATGTAAAAGATAACAAATTTAAGGGCCTGGAGTATGCCCTAAAACTGCTTCTGCTTGGCTAAGAGCTCGTCTTCCTCGGACGTAAGGAAACAGGTTAATGGCCCAAGACCCAGAGGCATCTGGCAGGAGTGAAAGCCTGCTCCCTTACGGACCACCAGCGGGTTATTTCAGGTGGCGTGGTTTTCCTTGATAACAGTGATGTGTCAACTGACATTCGCGGATAGCAGCCAGAGATGGCTGTCCTCACTGTTGGTTTGACAAACTGAGTTTGATAGGTTTTTCCACCTTTTGAGAGAAAAGATAACAAATTTAAAAACACAACAAAAACTTTTAGAAGCTTACAAAAAAATTTTAAAAAAAATACAAAAAAATGATAGAAAAAAAAACATTTAAAAAAAATTAACAAAAAAAAAATTAAATAATTAAAAACATTTAGAAATAACAAAAAACAATATAATAATAAAATATATATATATATATATATATATATATATATATATATATATATATATATATATATATAACATAATTTAAAAACTTAAAAATAAAAATTAATAAAAAAATGCCCCATGGCCATCGAGGCTGTAGGCAGATCCATAGTCAGCCAGCCCAGCGGCTGGGGGCCCTGGGCCTTGCCCGACCAATTCTCAGAATTGGCCTGGCAAGGCCTAGGGCCCCCGGCTGCTCAATTGGCTGATTGTTGAGGTTGCGCGCAACTCCACAGCCAACGGCCCTGGACCTTGCCTCAATTTTGAGAATCGGCCAAGTAAGGCCCAGGGCCCCAACAATGTTATTTTTTTTAATATAATTTTTTATTATATATAATTTTTTAAGTTTTTAAATTCTGTTTAAAAAAAAAAATAATGTTTTATTTTAAAATATTTTTTTTAATATATATATATATATATCTATATATATATATATATATATATATTCTTTTAAGTTTTTTAATTATGTTTAAAAATAAAGTTATTGGTTTATTTATATGTCTTTTAATTTTTTTTAATATATTTTTTTATTAATTAATGAAGATTTTCGAAAAAAAACACATTGCCAATATTTGGTCCAGGCATTTCGAATATTTTTTTATTGTATTTTTTTTAAGCTTTTTAATCATGTTTAAAAATAAAATTGGTTTTCTTTTTATGTTATTTTTATTATAATAATTTTTTGTTATTTTTAATTTATTTTTCATGTTTTTTTTTTTTTTTTTTTTTTTCTTCTAACATTTTAGTTTTTGTTTTGTTAATTTTCTAATTTTATTTTTAAATAGGTTTTTTTTTTTTTTAATGATTAGGGTTTTTGTCATATTTTTTTGTGTTTTTTTAATGTCATATATACACAGAGATATAATGTTTTTTTTATTATAATGTTTTGTTATTTTTTAATTTAATTGTCCTATTTTTATTTTGATTTTTTTGGTTTGTTATTTTTTTTTATTATTTAAAATTATTTCAATTTTTTTGTATTTTTGAGTTAATCTTCTAATTTTATTTTTTAAAATTATGTTTGTTTCTGATTTCTATTTATTTATTTTTATAGTTTTTAAAAAGTTTTGTTTTTTATTTTTTATTTTTATTTTTTTATTTTTTTATCTTTTACATGATAATTATGTTTTTTTTACATCTTTTTTTTCTTTTTCTTCTCTTATTATATATATTTTTACATTTATTTTTTTATATATTTTTAATATTATTATTTTTTTAATTTTTTTCAAAAAAAATTGAAAATTCCATTATAAAAAACATTGCAAAGAAAAACAAAAAAAACAAATGTTTGGAAAACCCTTAAAAAACTAACATCCTAGGACCAAAAACAAGAAGAGAAATAAGACAACTTGAAAAATTGTTAAATAATCGACATTTAAAAAACAATTGTGCATACTTAGGACATAAGAAATTTTAAAGTGCTAAAATGTCTTTAAAAAAAAGTGTTGATGTTTTTCAAAATCCTCATGAAAATCACCAACATTTAAAAAAAATCCACACTTAATTATACATTATAAAATTTAAAGTGTCAAAAATAAGTCCTCTAAAAAATGGGGCTGATGCTACATCAACATGTTTCAAAATCAGCATGAAAATCACTAACATTTAAAAAAATAGTTATACTTATTACATAAGAAAATTTAAAGTGTCAAAAATAAGCTCTCTAAAAAAAGAGTTGATGTTGCATCAACTTGTTTCAAAATCAGCATGAAAATCACTAACATTAAAAAAAATAAAAAATTATACTTGATACGTAAGAAAATTTAAACTGTCATAAATATGCTCAAAACAAAAGTGTATTCTAAATCAACACTTTTCAAAATCGGTTGATATTTTTGCTACCTCAAAAATACGGGTAACCGTATCAAGTCTTGTTTCAAAGTTTACATTGTTAATCAGATTTTATCTAGCAAATATGAATATGAAATTAGAACAAGAAACTCTTAATGAAAATGATTTAACAAACACACTAATGAACTTATATTATCTCATTGTGTCATCAAGACGTGGTTGTTGCTTAATGGATAGTTGATGTAGTTTAGTGCTATTGGCTTTAACAAGTTTGCAAGTTTTCATGGTGAGCAATAGAACTAATAGTAATTTATACAACAACAAAAAACAGGTACATGTAATCCCTCCTAGAAAATAAAATATATTGACATGAGCAAGAACATATTTAGGGCTAACATCCAACTGCACTAAATAACACTTACTGTTTGTGTGTAGGATCAATACTTGCCAAATACAACAATTACAAATCAGTTGCATAATAAAGTTGTTCATATTATTGTGTCGATAGTTTTTTTTTCTAACTGGGTGCATATTCTTGTTTTGTTCAACATATTCTCTTAAAATTGGAGTTTTTTCTATAAAGAGCTAAATTTTCTCCTTAAAATAATTGGCATTTTAGACCCGAGGATCGGAACACACTAAGAGCATAATGCAAGAAGGTTGATGCAATTGTCCTAACATATGTATGTGACCAGTGTATGACATTTAGGTGAATTTCTTCTTACTGACTACCAGAACTTGGTCACTTAGAAGTAAGACTTATGCTTTTAATGTGGCTTATTTTGTGTCTGCCATGGTGTCACACCTTTTAAAATCTCTTTGCACAAAAAAAATAAAGGATAGGTCTATTGTGCTCTCCTCAGTTACATATAGGTGAAAGTGCCAGTCATTGTGGTTGGTTGTAAAGTATATCTACGAGATTACCAATAGCTAACTTGGAGCAATTAATGACGTTAATTATGTATCAGTTTCAAGAGATTGAGACATGTATACAGTGTTCAGCGGTGAAGCATCTACAGGTGAAAAAAGTAATACACTTCTACTTAACGTCAAAAATAGTTTGTACAACTAAACAAATGAACTTTTAAGGCTCTCTTACCAGAGCATTGTGGCTTCTCTGCCACACCCAATAAATCTGTCCTAAGATCGCAAGCATGAAAGTTACAAGGAAAATTCAAAAAAGAATGAGGGAAAACAATACCATAATGGAATTCACAATAGCAATCATAAAAAAAAAACTAAACAAAACAACATGACCATGTGCAAGTCAGAAGTCAAGGAAATAAACAATCCAAGTGGCCAATCATATCAAAAATAAAACATGTAAGCATTAAAAATAGTGGAGACCCAAAATTTTGACTCAAATCCCATGAGTCTCAAAGTCCAACGTGTCCTTCATTTTTTTTACATACATGTATATATAAATATCTAGTTTTGTCTAAGACTTTTCCAAAGGCTCCCAATAACTTTGAAGTCTCAATTCCCTTCAAGTAACTCATAGGGGAATCCTCTTGCATATATGTATCCATATATTACGGAATTTTAGAGGATACTCCCCTCCTTTTCAGAATCTTACATTACATATTCATGTTATTAAGGCTTGCAGGGGCTATTCTCCTTCTTTTCCTTCTTGTGGGGATAGTCCCTTCTCGAGTATTCATCCCCATAGTACCAACATGGGATGGGCTTCTTTTTATTTTTAGGCTCATGAGGCCTCTTTTGGGCCTTGCCAATAGGACGTTTTTCGACATCTTAGAGACTGGGAGTTTACTAAAGAAACCCTTGAAGGTAGGACATGTTCTTCCTCAGTATGGAATTCAACTCTATTTTGTCCTTTTGGTTCTTGTCAAACCAACGATTCTTTGCCTTGCATATTTTTAGGTCAGCCTTCACATCCCTAAGCTTAGCCTCCAAATTCCTAAAGGTTATTTTCCTTTGGAGGGATTTCCCTCTTTCTCATTCTTGGTTGACTTGGTCCATATCTAGTTGCACCATGCCATGATACATGTTGCCTTTCACGGCCATCGAGTCTTTTTATGTCCTGCCACACACACTCTGTTATTAGTTCATTAACAAAATAAGATTACATATATCAATTGTCATTTTTCCATGTTAATCCAAGCAAAAACCCCATGACTATTCACACATCTCCAAAATTCTCATTAGCCACGTGTCTCAAGCTCCAAAACATGATTAGGAATTTTTCAAAACTCAGAATGCCACATGCTCATGCATATACTAGTTAAATTACAATTGTGCTTTCCTCGATTTAAAAGATCAATCTTTTACCAAAATCTCAACATTAACTCAAAGTTGACCTCTTGACCAAGATTATTATTACCAGTTTAAAAACCAACCTTTAAATTTTAAAATATTAGTCTTCATGCCAAGGCCAATAATAGCCATTAAGTTCAACCTCTTCACCAAGGGTAATGATCAATGGTGTTTGTATTCTCAAAAGGTCAGTTAAAGTACTTTTAACATATAAACATTTGCCATTTTATAACTTATAATTTTCACATTTATGAAATGTATCATGTATATGCAGGGAATTTCAAAATCAATGTATATATAACCATTTAATCACAGTGTTATAGCCAACACCTACTTGCACAAGAAATCAATCAACATACCATCAAAAATCGTAGTGCCACAACCAGCATAAGCAAGCAATCAATACACAATCCATGATTACATTGTTATAACAAACACTTAAAACACCTAACTCTCTAATAAATTCACAAACATTATGCCTCATTTTCCTTGAGGCTCGTTGTCATATAACATATTGACCATGGGACTATCCCATCTCATTAGCATATATTCACACAAACACACACACACACACATATATATATAAATGACTAAAACAACTATGCAATGCAACACAAGCAACATGGGGATTTTCCTAACCCATCGTATCATATGAGTATTCACATGCACAACTATCCCAAGTGTAAAGGAACACACTACTTAAACAATCATGCATAAAAACATGCAGGTGATTATGTAAAAACTAAATAAATAACAAGCATCCGTGGTCACCGCAGTAGAATCCTCAGACCTTTAAGAAGCTTAATAGAAAACACTTGTCATACCATTACATTTTTCAATAAAATCAATCATACTAGAACATCCTTGCAATCAACATACAAATCACAATCAAATGCTATAAATAGCATGCAATTTCTATCCACCTCAGCTACAACACTCATAGTTAGAGCTTTTCCCTAGCTCCAAAGATCCAAGCATTGGTTCCACTAATCTACTAATTTTGTAACATGGCACAATTTTTTTCCCAAGGTTTGAATTTGAAACCTTTGTATACACTTCTTCTATGATAAAGCCCAACAAATCCAATTGTTAAACCTAGAATCTTTGATGCCACTCTATAACATACCCCCTACCATCCCTAGCCCCATTTAAGGATAGGAGGTGGAAGTTACTAAGCTGATCCAATCTCCAATGTCTATTTATGGAGATGGGGTCTAATTTATTTTATTTTATTTTTATCTATATCTGACCTTTCTCGACTTTCTCAAAAAACCTAAAAAAGATGACCTCATTGTGTTTGTCTCATCAATACCTTTCCAACGATATAAAATTTGTCTCATTTTGACTCCCAAATTAAAATATATTGTCAATTAAACTTTTTCCAATCCAATATTACCACATCCTCTTCAACCCCCAAGTGGTGCCCACGTAGCCCCTATGTGGTGCCCATGTGACTATCTGAGTTAGACACCACACTACCACTTTGTAGTGTTACCTTAGTTTTTGACTTGTTCATAGTGGAGTCACGTATTAATCCAATTTTTATGGTCCACATCAATTAACCCAATCTATATAATCTATAATAAAATGGATGTGGATGTGGGCCCTCCATGCCCATGTTACCCCAAGGATAAAACCCTGGCATGATTCCACGTAGTCATCATTGAAAACTCCTAGCGACAACCCTTACGGGTTATGGGGATACCCCTTGGACCCTGATCCACGCATCATTTTATTATTAGATGCGAACTCTCACATGGGTTCCACCATGCCATGTCATCCCAGCCCGTGTTAATTTTGCCTCGGTTCATATCTATCGAGGTTACATGGAATCTTGCCACATCCTATCGCCATCTCAACACGATTCAACCAATCAGGTTTTCCACATTCATTCACACCAGTACATGTGGGCTCCACCTTGCCACATCACCCCTGGAATTAATTCTTTGTGGGATTACACCTGTCTCCATTGTAAATAGTCAAGGATGAAGCAACAAGGTGACATCACCATCCTTTCCTGTCGAGGTGACATCACCCTCCATCTGGTTGAAATCCAAGCATGCCACATGTCACTCATTTTCAAGCCACTTGGGCCCATCAAACCCTTGAAATTGGAGGACACATGCCCCCCCTTCCTAGACGCCACGTAGCCCCCAAACCACATCACCTTCCGAACACTGGGCATGGGTCCCGCTTGGAGCTTCGTTACACTGTAAGTTAATATTTCCACATTATAAGTGTTTTTGGCTTTTTGTTATGTTGATGCACCAACGCATATATACTATGCCCAGCTACCAAGTCACCCCAAGAATAAAGTCTTGGGAGTTTCCCTTAGGGCTCCCCTCAAAATCTTCAGGGATAAATTTTCGGGACACGTGGACAGTTCTGAGCTATATATACAGTGACCATACTCTACCTAAGTGTGGGTCCCCACTGATTTAACAGTGGTGATTTCCTGTTAAAATTGACAACTCACAATAATTATGGAGGAAGAGGGGGGATCTATAATTACGGTTCCACTTGCTTCCCAAGACTCTGTCTTTTGACGAAAATTCCATCGTGAATTGTCCACGATTTGATTTTGTGAACTGATAGGAATTGGAAAAATGAATCATCTTGTCAATAATAATTTCTCTTTTGAAATTTTTATATTATGTGATTTTAGCAATTCCGTTACCAAATTTATATATGATTTCTATGCATTTTTCAATCTTTTTTAATTATCTATATGTATTTGACCTAATTCATATCTTCAAACCACGAAAAATGGACAGAAATAGAAGAGATGTAGTTAAAGACCATGATAATTTAGCCAAAAGGTACGTCTCTATTCTGTTTATTATTTCATTACTATTTTTTTCTTATACATGTATTTGTTAGTTGATTATTACATTATACTATTGTCTCTTTTTACTATGTTTTCTTATATATTGTAATTGAATACAATGATTAGTTCAATTTCCAGAAAACATATAGCAATTAAAGATACAGATCCAAAAGAATATGTACGAGAGAAAAGGTACTTTCGAAACTTCCCATAAAACATTTTTGGTTTTTACAAAAAAAAATCAGCGAAGATCACATGAGACATCATTTGTCGTCGCGTTTCGAACCAACCAGTGTGGTTCATTGTCAAGACAAGTTGAAGAAACAGATCCAGCTTAGCATGTTAAATAGTCTGAGCAGAGACTCCAACGGCTAAATCGACCAACGGCTAATTTTGACCTACGGTCCATAGGTCAAATACTATTCATAATTTAATATTATTATTATTAATAAACTATTCATCAATTATTATAAAATATATATATTATATAGTTGAGGTTAAAATTTTTATTAAATGGTTAGTTAGAAAAGGTAAATTATTTGATTTAATAATATAAGTAATTATTTATACTTAATATTATATTGGTAAAATAGCCTTGATAATAATATATTATTAATATTAGTAGTGAAAATATTATTATTAATTTAATATTATTATTATTATTATTATTTATGGAAAAAAAAGGTTAAATTAGGTAAGATATATAGATAAATTATTTAGCTTATTTATCTAAATTATTTATTAATAATTATATATATATATTAATAATCTTAGATAAAGTTGGGTAAAAGACCGATGAAAAAAAAAAAAAACAAACATAATAAATAAATTAATAAATTAATTAAATTAAATTAAATTAATAAATAAATATTTATTTATTTATTTATTTGTAAGCAGAACTTCGGCGAAAATCACATGAGGAAAGACCTTTGTCGACGCGTTTTGAACCAACTAGTGTGGTTCATCATCAGGACAAGTTGAAGAAACAGATCCTGCTAGGCATGTTAAATAGTCTGAGCAGAGATTCCAACCGCTAATTTTGACCTACGGACCCAGGTCAAATTACAGTTCATTAAATTAATTTAATTATTATTTTTAATATTAATATAAAATATTTATTTAATGGTTAGTTTTGAAAATTAATTAATTTATTTGTTCATATATGTATATATATATATATATTAAAGTACTAATAATAGGTTATTAATAAAAGTTAGGATTCAAAATAAATAAAATAGTATTAGGGTTGGTTTAAGAAGGTAATTCACTTATTTATTTATTTACTAATTTTCGTTAATATATATATATATATATTCCAATTAAAAATAATATAGTTAAGGTTAAAAATATCAATAAATAAAATAATATACATGGTTAGTTAGAAAAGGTAATATTTAATTTAATTAAAATTAATGTGTTATTATATATAAGTAATTCTTTGTTTAATTCAGTTATTTATTAATTAATATTATATTAGTAAAATAGTTTTGATATTAATATATTATTAAAATTGGTAGACAAAATATCAATATTAATTTAATATTATTAATATTAATATTAATAATATTATTATTATTATTCTTATTAATATTAATATTGATATTCGTATCATTATTATTAATATTATTATTTATGGAAAAGAGTTAAAATAGGTAAGATAAAATGCTTTAAAGGTTAGTTAAAAACTATAATATATATATATATATATATATATATATATATATATATATATATATTTTGAAGTACTAATATTTGGTTATTTACATAAGAGTTAAAATAGGTAAGATAAAATGCTTTAAAGGTTAGTTAAAAACTATATATATATATATATATATATTGAAGTACTAATATTTGGTTATTTACATAAAATTTAGGTAAACGACAGTTGGAAAAAATAAAATAAATAAATAAAAAAAAATAAAAAAAATAAAAAATAAAAAATTAATAGAAATTTTTAATTAATTAAAAATAAAAAGAAAATAAATAAAATTAAAAAAAAAAAACAAAAAAAAAAAATAAAAAATAAAAAATAAAAATAAAAATAAAATAAAATAAAACAAAATAAATAATAAAAATAATAAATAATAACAATAAATAAATAAATAACTAAATAAATAAATAAAATAAAAATAATGAATAAAGAATAAAAATAAAAATGATGATGATGATGATGATGATGATGATGATGATGATGATGATGATGATGATGATGATGATGATGATGATGATGATGATGATGATGATGATGATGATGACTACTTGTAAATATAGGGTATATAAATGAATAAATAAATAAAAAGAGAGAACGACAAAAAAGGGGAGGGACAGGAGAAAGACCAAAACCAGCCACAGAGCAAAACGGAACAACCCCAGAAGGAAGGCTCCAGGGGGAAACACAGAAAACTACGACGACAAGGCAGGGATCCAACAACTACTGATTTTCCAGCCGTCATCTCTATTGAGATTGTTAAACATTTTTTCAATCTCAATAGCTTCCCTGAATTTGCGATGATGGAAATGAGCAATCTTAGCAACAACCTTGGCCTCTTCAATACAAACCTGATGCTTGGTCTTTTCCACATGCTCTGCTAACGTTGAAGACTTGGTTCTCCCATGTCTTAGGTCAGCTGCATGTTCGCTTATCCTATGATGGATGGAGCGTCATGTTTCCCCAATGTAGGGGGTTCCACAAGAATAGGGGATCAAGTAGACACCCTTCATGTCCATGGGGTCAACAGGATCTTTCACCGATCGGAGGGACTTACGAATGGTGTTGAGGGGCCTAAAGGAAGAGGGGATATCATACCTCTTAAGGATCCGAGCAATTTTGTCTGTGGTTCCTTGAACATAGGGAAGATGGACCCCAAGCCAGTGCTCCTTCGGTTCTCTATTAATCATCGCATTTTTAGAGGCTTTAAGGAAGGCCTTCTGACCTAGGCCTTCTGACCTTATTTATTTATTTATTTTTAATTAATTGATTAATTATTTAATTTATTTATTTAATTTAATTTAATTTAATTTAATTTTTTTTTTTTTTTTCATCGGTCTTTTACCTAACTTTATCTAAGATTATTAATATATTTATATACATATATATATATATATATATAATTATTAATAAATAATTTAGATAAATAAACTAAATAATTTATCTATATATCTTACCTAATTTAACTTTTTTTTCCATAAATAATAATAATAATAATATTAATATTAATATTAATAATATTAAATTAATAATAATATTTTCACTACTAATATTAATAATATATTATTATCAAGGCTATTTTACCAATATAATATTAAGTATAAATAATTACTTATATTATTAAATCAAATAATTTACCTTTTCTAACTAACCATTTAATAAAAATTTTAACCTCAACTATATAATATATATATTTTATAATAATCGATGAATAATTTATTAATAATAATAATATTAAATTATGAATAGTATTTGACATATGGACCGTAGGTCAAAATTAGCCGTTGGTCGATTTAGCCGTTGGAGTCTCTGCTCAGATTATTTAACATGCTAAGCTGGATCTGTTTCTTCAACTTGTCCTGACGATGAACCACACTGGTTGGTTCGAAACGCGTCGACAAATGACGTCTCATGTGATCTTCGCTGAATTTTTTTTTGTAAACTTAATATGGATCACAGAAGCCTAAACTCTACTATTTTTGGTTTTTCTTAGTTTTCACATTTTCCCCGTTACCCATTCTAGTATATGTAACAAAAGATTATAAATGAGAATTTGTCCAAACTAAAATCTAGTAGTATTTTATCTACATGCATAGAAATTAGATTCTATCTAGAAATTATGAATATGAAATTAGAACAAGAAACTCTTATTGAAAATGATTTACTAAACACGCTAATGAATTTATCATATCTCATTGTGTCCTCAAGACACAGTTGTTTCTTAATGGATAGTTGATATAGTCTATTTCTATTGGCTTTAACAAGTTTGTAAGTTCTCATGGTGAGCAGTAGAACTAATAGCAATTTATTAAAATAAAAAGTAAGTGTAATCCCCCTTAGACAATAAAATATATTGACATGAGCAAGAACATATTTAGAGCTAATATCTAGTTGCACTAAAAAACACTTCTTGTTTGTGTGGAACATCGAAACTTTCCAAATACAACAATTATAAATCAGTTGCATAATAAAGTTGTTCACTTTATTGTGTCAATAGTTCTTTTTCTAACTTGGTGCATATTCTTGTTTTGTTTAACATATTCTCTTAAACTTGGAGTTTTTCTCTATAAAGAGCTAAAATTTATCCTTAAAATAATTGGCATTTTAGACCTGAGGATCGGAACAGGCTAGGAGCAGAATGCAAGAAGGAAGATGCAATTGTTCTAACATATGCATGTGACAAACCTACAACATTTAGGCGAATTTCTTCTTAATGACTACTAGAACTCAGTCACTTAGAAGCAAGACTTTTGATCATAATGTGGCTTATTTTGTGTCTGTTATGGTGTCACACCTTTTAAAATCTCTTTGCACAAAAAAAATAAAGGATAGGTCTGTTGTGCTCTCCTCGATTACATGTAGGTGAAATTCTCAATCAGTGTGGTTGGTTGTAAATTATATCTACAAGATGACCAATATCTATGTTTGTATTAAGTAATGATGTTAATTATGCATTAGTTTCAAGAGATTGAGACATGTATATAGTGTTTAGCCTTAAAGCATCTCCAAGTGAAAAAAGTAATACACTTCTATTTAATTTCACAAATAGTTTGTACAAGTAAACAAATGAAATTTTAAGGTGGTTTTTAATGAGAAATGGTTGTTTGAAATACTATCTAGTTTTCTATTTTAATAGTCTAGACATATGCTAGTAGTTTAATACTAACTTTTTTTATTGATTTTTTAAATAGATTAATATTAGTTTTACAAGTGGCTCTTTGTTTATTTTGAATATTTATAAACTACCCAATTTTATCTAGGATTATACATGAAAAAGTTTTGACAAAATTGACTCATGGGAAGGAATTTGACTTTCAAATGTTATTTGAATGCTTGGTTAATATATCTAGGACCATGAAAATGAAATCGTTTTTAAAATCTAGTTTTTGGGTTCTGTAAGTGGTGATCAATGTTATCAAACTAGACTAGTCATCGAATTGGTGGACTTGAAAACTGAGAATTGGACCAAAACCGCAAAAATTGGGAAAAAACCTAGACCAAGAATGGATCAACCAAAAAATACATAAAATATTTAAATTTTGAATATGTGTGTGTGTGTGTGTGTGTCAACAAAAAGGATGTAAATGGGCTCTAGAGTGTACGAAGAAATCATACTACAAAAAATAACGATATATGATCAAAACCATTGGCTATATTGAAATCATCATCATTGATATCGCTCTTTAAGAATTAAAATATGATAGAAAAATCTTAACATGCCAAATCAGTGATTTTGCTTGAGTGAAGGGTATATTCTTTCCAAGGCCATGACAGAAAAGTTCAACAATTAGTGCCATCAACATTGAGGTATATAGGAAGCTTGGTACTCTTAATTAAATGTTAGTTCTATACTCTCATATGCAATGGAATTCAATGGAAGCATTGTAATCCTGAATACAAAGAAGAAAATAGACAACCTTAGAAAATTTCTTTCTTCCAAGCCATATCTTACATATGTCTTGCATATAAACTCTCCGCACTCCCACCCTAATAAGTTTCATTGATCTAGAACGATCATGGACTATTGTATGTGATTAGGTGCAAAAGGAAGTGTTATTTTAGGCATTGTTAACCCTTGAGCATGTTGGATCCCAATGGTAAATGGTGGTTGTCAATTGCAATGAGTAGATATGGCTTTATTATAATATAACAACCTATTATGAAAATATGTGACTTTATTTATGGAGTATGGAAAGAAGTCATAGGCAATCATCGGATATGTCTTTATTTATGCGGCATTGTAGGAAGTCATATGTAATTATTCATTGTGCAAGAATTTATAGACTCTCCGATACTAAAAGTGAAAGGTATAGTTGGTAGAGGTAGTGTATCATACTAATAAACCTTATTTATAATCTAAGTGCAAGTGGCTTATTTGATCCAGGTGGATGTTGGTGGCCACCCACCTATCCCATTTGGACCCCCACAACTGTCTCTTTCAGTTTTTCTGTTTCCTTAATTATAGCACAGTTTACTATTTTTAGCAGTTTTTCGGGGCCTAAACTTCTGGAGCCGTTTTGAGGCCCTAAACGACGTTTCTTGGGAAATCCACCGCCAACTATTTTTTCTGATAAAAATCGTCTTTTCTGTCGTAGTCCTCGGAGAGATCTTTCCAACGGGCTATCATGCGCGTCAAACGGAGATAGTACGACCAATCCGCGACCCCGGGAAGTTGATGTACCAACTTACCCAAAAACGGGGCCCACAATTTGGCGTTTCATCTTCTAGGGTTAGGTTTTGGAATGTGAAGGGTTTTCCATTGTTTCTCAACAATAAATAGGCCCTCGAGCCTCATTGTAACACAGTTCGAAACAGTTTAGAGGCATGTAGTCGACACATCTCTTCTCAGAGATAAGCTACCATCGCCCTAGCTGGGTTATTTCTATTTGTAAGCATATTTCAGTATTCTCCATTAATGAAATGAAGTATTATTTCCGCTGCATCTCTGTTTTTATGGTTATCGCATCTCTGTATTTATGGTTATCTCTGTAATATATTGCATTCCTACTTAAATCTGGATCAGTGGTATCAGAGCGGTATGCTTTTTCTATGTTTTTCTTTGAATGTCCCCAACGAGGTCGGGATATAAGGAGTTAGGGCTTGAATTGGTCGAACCTTTACAAGACCAGCCTCACAAATCTCGACGACCTCCCATGGCAGATGAGAAGAAAGACGAGGGGGCAGGAGATCCTATCAGAATCTTGCTCGAAGAAGCCCTCGAGCGGCAAAGGAACATGATGATGGATAGCTTTGCGCAGATCCTTCAGCGGCTACCCAGAGGCGATGCATCGGCTTCCAACAGCTACTCTGGAAACGCCACACCATTTAAGGTACAAGTTAATTTTGAGATCCCCATCTTCGAGGGTCAAATAGACGCAGATGCCGTAGATAAATGGTTAAATCTGCTAGATGGGTATTTTTCTGTTCATGAATTTTCAAGTCGGGAAAAGATTGTTTTCGCTCTTCTCAAAGTAGCCCCCCACATCAAGGATTGGTGGGAAACATACTGCGAACAGAAGGATGAAATTACAGGCTCACTGTTTTCAGCCGCACCCACTTGGAATGACTTCCGGGATGCCATCAAGGAGCAGTACTACCCTGTCAAAAGCTATGAGGACAAATACATCAAATGGACCACACTGCGGCAGGGACGAGACCAAGATGTGCCGGAGTTCACAAACATTTTTCATACCCTTCGCACACAATTGGGTATCAAAGATTCTGAGCTGCATCTGGTACTCAAATACCGCGGTTGCCTACACAGATACATCCAGGAAGAGATGGAGTTCTTGAACATCTCCTCACTCGGCACAGCATACCGATATGCTGTCAAAATCGAGCAAAAGTTCAAACAGAAGAAGCGAGACTTTGGATCTGCAAATCCAAAGCCTAAAGGACAAAGCCAAGGCGGGGTGATCCAAGACAACCCGTCAAAGCCGCAAGAAAAGAACAACACCACGAAGCCGAAGAAGGACACAGGAAAGTGGTGTGAGTTCCATAAGAGTCCCACTCATAACACAAGTGAGTGTCGAACCAAGCAGTCGTTGGTGGCCGAGTTGAAGGCGTCCGAATCAGATGCATGTTCAGACTCTGAGTCAGAACCCGACAAGGGGAATGACAAAGGGAAGCATATCATTGATGCGGATCCCAGCGCCACTGTTGCTACTGCCAAGATCCAGAAAAATGAGCCCGAAGATCTAGAGGAGGGGGAACGTCTTTTCCACTCACAGATGTGGGTGAAGGGTTCGCCGCTGCAATTCATTGTCGATAGTGGCAGCCAAAAGAACCTTGTTTCAGCAGAGGTCGTGAAGCGGTTGGGCCTACCAACTACACCACACCCACAGCCGTACAGTATTGGTTGGCTTCACGAAGGACGAGATCTCAAAGTTCGCCAGCAGTGCCGCCTTCCCTACAGCATCAAGCCCTTCACAGACGAGGTATTGTGTGATGTTACACCTCTGGATGTTTGTGATGTACTATTAGGCTAGCCATACTTGTGGAGGCGACATGCTGTGTATGAGTCGAGGCCTCGCGCAGTCATCATTTCTTTGGATAATTCATTATACAGGATACCGGAGGTAGCCCCACCTACCGCCACCTCTTTGATCACTGCTAAGAAAAGCAGCAAGCTCATCTCACAGACTAGGAAATTTATTTTCTGTCTGGTTCGCTCCCAAAGTAAGGGGAAGACCCCCGCGAAGGGTTCCTCCACACAGCAGCAGAAACAGAGGGATACAGTCGTGACAGAACACAGGAACAACTTCTCCTTACCCAGAGGGGTACCACACAAGTTTGAGGTGGGCGACAAAGTTTGGTTACATTTGCAGAGGGAGCGCCTTACCAGAACCCATCAGAAACTCAGACCACTTCGACATGGTCCTTACACCAGTAACAAGGCTACGGGAAACAATGCTTTGAAGCACAACATTCCTCCATTCCTTCGCTTGCACCGAGTGTTCAATGTGGACCATCGCCAACCATGCTCCCCACCATTTTTGGACACATCAGAGATTGCAGAATAGCTCACCAGAGACCTAGCTCAGCAGAAGCTTCCTCATCTTAGGGAGGAACTCAACGCAATGGGGACCATTGCTTCCTAAGGGGGGAGGAATGATCCAGGTGGATGTTGGTGGCCACCCACCTATCCCATTTGGACCCCCACAACTGTCTCTTTCAGTTTTTCTGTTTCCTTAATTATAGCACAGTTTACTATTTTTAGCAGTTTTTCGGGTCCTAAACTTCTGGAGCCGTTTTGAGGCCCTAAACGACGTTTTTTGGGAAATCCACTGCCAACGATTTTTTTTTATAAAAATCGTCTTTTCCATCATAGTCCTCAGAGAGATCTTTCCAACGGGCTATCATGCACGTCAAACGGAGATAGTACGACCAATCTGCGACCCCGGGAAGTTCATGTACCAACTTACCCAAAAACGGGGCCCACAATTTGGCATTTCATCTTCTAGGGTTAGGTTTTGGAATGTGAAGGGTTTTCCATTGTTTCTCAACAATAAATAGGCCCTAGAGCCTCATTGTAACACAGTTCGAAATAGTTCAGAGGCATGTAGTCGACACATCTCTTCTCAGAGATAAGCTACCATCGCCCTAGTTGGGTTATTTCTATTTGTAAGCATATTTCAGTATTCTCCATTAATGAAATGAAGTATTATTTCCGCTGCATCTCTATTTTTATGGTTATCGCATCTCTGTATTTATGGTTATCTTTGTAATCTATTGCATTCCTGCTTAAATCCGGATCATTATTATAGCACATGGTACCCATACTCCACATAGCACCACATGGTACTGCCATGTGTCATTCAGTTTGTCCAAATCATAACGCAAGTATCACGTATTACATTGTCACATGTGCCCTTTGTGAGTTGACACGTCATATCCTTGTAGATGTTTTACTAGAGGTGGAATTTTCCAACTAAGCATAATTGATAAGTTCATGACACCAATTTCTACATTCATTGTCAAATATAATTCTTGTCCCGCCACAATATTTTCACAAAATGTCACATAAGAATTACTAATAACCAGTGGCACGGATTAAAGTTAATTAATTTATGAATATATAATAATTATGAATTAAAGTATAATCATGCGATTAACAAAAAGCAACTTTGTGGGTAAATGATAGTCTTTTTAGCATTTAGTTAAGTGAATTCACGCATGATTAGGTCATCACCCTGCATGTCATTCACATTGTTTGAGTGTTGAATTGAATTTACTCTGAAATGTTATGAAATGATGGCTGTTTTTTGAAATTATCAATAAGCATTGTAGTTGTAAAATAGTTTTGTAATCATTTTCTTTTCTTCTCTATGTACTTAGGCTTCAGGCTCTCTAAGCTTTTTGAGGGCTCAAGTCATGGGGAAATAGGTCAAGAAACTACATATACCTTAGCATCCAATAGCGAAGGATCTGAACATAAAATCCCAATGTGAGCTTGTTCTATAATACCATTATTACAAGGATAGACGCAAGAATTTGTTCCTGATATGGCATGTATAAGTTTCTCGAGGAAGAAGTGAAGGGAATTTCAAAATAAATAGAGCCAAGTCATCCCATCCCTAATACCCCTTTGCATATTGTGGCGAGGTCAAGCTTGCATAAGATTATTGCACGTCCCATAATTCTTCCATATAAAAATATGATTCATTGGGTTGTAGATCATGTAGATGTGCCTACGCATTCCATATGCATTGTTGAAGGCACCATTCTTGGTTCCTTTTGACCAAGAACCTTCAGATTATGTATAAACTTACCAAATCCCAGTTGCAGTACAATGCTAAATTCATTAAGGATTTTACCAAAAATGAATGTGTTGTATTGGGAAAAAGAATGCATGAATTAATTAAACCATGGAGAATGAGTGAATATAAATTTAAAGAGGAAGATTCTAAAGAATATTCCATTTCTCTTCTAAGTTCTGGTCAATATTTTTTCATTTCCATGCTCTATAGGCTTTTTTGCATAAATAATGTTACACATTGTCCTTTAGACTAGGTTCCCCTTATTCAAATATGTTTTGAATACTTTTCCTTCAATTGGGCTAAAATATTGTCTAAAAACATATACAAGAAAGTTAAAAGTTTTAAAGCCTCCAAAACTAATAATTACAATCCTCATGTTTACATGTCAACCTAAATTATGTACACCACTTGTTTCTTGACTTCCTTTCCTGCTATGGGTTGGAAATTGACCCCCTCTACCTCACTGCCTATCCATATTTACCATTCAAAACTCTAGGAGGAAAACTATGGTGACCATTTCTACTCAATTTTCATTTCATCATTATTCCTATTCATGAGAAATTGTTCCACTTAAAACCCTCCTTAATCTCAAAAAATGTTAAGCTTTCCATTGCTCTAATTGGTGACTAGTACTTTGAGGAAAATTTTCTGCTACCTAAGAGTGTATTGTTTTCAAGGACCTATGCATGATTTTCCCCTATTTGTTCCAAATAATTTAATTTTCAGAGAAGTAGCTTACCAAACAGTCGAAATCGGCATTCGCTATGATTTTCACAAAACCTCTAAAAGGATTTAGCCTCATTTTCCCATAAATATTGGCTTCTACACACTAGAAAACTTTGTGCATGCCAAGGAAAAATTACTGACTTTGAATGTTAAAAAATTAGCCTAAATTCCTTTAAAATATCATAACCCTTTGGGGATTGTAGCAAACCATTGTGTTGGAGTCTCTCATAAAATATATGTACATGAAATTTTTTCCTATGATAACATCTTTCGTTGAGTTTAGTCCTACGAGGAAGCTTGTCAGAAGGCCTAAGAACTTCCTCCCATTCAGTCTGAGCATTTACTAACATTCAAAGAAGAAAGAAAAGCATATCTTCCTCTAATTTTATAGCAATTAGTTGGTGCATCCCATGGTGTAAGGGCTTCATCATCTAGGGCTCATATAGGCATCCCAGACCATGATTCAGGGGATATTGAGAAGGAATTTGCAAAAAATGCATAACGGCTCTCAAAGGAAAACATTATTGAAAAGGATGATAACTCAAACCAAATGGATCAGCGATGGGAAAAATTCTTTATGACCACAACAAGTATTTCAATGCAACAAGAAATTAGTTGAAGCACCTACTAGTATTTCAATAGCATATCAAGATGTACCTTAGGATCCTATTGATATATCAATCTTTGTTTAAGAGTCGCGGGAACAATTGTCCCCTCCTTCTACAAATGTGGAGAATCATACAACAATTTGTTTGGCCATGTCCAAAGCGATAATGAAAACTCCCATTAGTACCCTTCCTAGTAATAACTCACATGAAGAAATAATGGTCAGCTCCCTGTCACCTATTGAAATGGAATATATTCCTCCATTGGATCATTACTTCAACCATTAGAAGAAGGTTGTGATTAAGAGAAGCTCAAAAAAGAGAAAATTTTATAATGAAAATGAAATAATAGAGGTTCCTCCCCAGGTGGTTTTGGATGGATCTCAATTAGATGAAAAGTAGGTAGTTTAGAAGTTATCTCATTACATGGGAGCATATGAAAATGCCAATGTTTTTCATGTTAGTAGGTTGATGGAAATTTTTAGGTGGAAAAAGGTTAAAATCTCATAGCTAGAGCAACAATTATCAGAACAAGGGAATTAGTTTCAAGCTTAGTTGAAACTACAAGAACATGAGTCTCAGTAGTAGTCACTCATGAAATAGAAGAGTTACAATAGAGATTAATTGGTGAAATCAAGAAACTACAACTTAAGTTACATATAACAAATCAACAAATAATTTCAATTGTTGGAACATCAATCAAAAGTTCAAGAAGTGGAAAACAATGTAATTTACCTTGAGAAGTTCAAACAAGAGGCCATTGACATCAATTGACATCTCATTCATGCACATGAACAGTTCTCTGACAAGCTAATCCTTGCTCAAAGCCATGAGAGTCTAGCATATTTGTTATTCAATGATATGATTTACAAATAAGCTTAGTATGAATATGTGGATAGGAAACTAAATAAATTGCTTACATGGAAGAATGTTCAGAAAATAACCACCCTCAACCTACCTTGAGTTAGTGCATTATAGAAGAAAACAATTTTAAATGCTTGTAACGGTCACTTGCTTAATTCACAAGAAGATTAAAATTGCACTACAATGTTGTTCTCCAATTGATGCAATTTGTAGTGCAAGTAGTCAAAGATATAGGGTTTGGATCATAGATTTTAGAAGACAAGCTACCAAAGGTTAATTCCCTAAGAAAGCATATGTAGGAACAAATATAGGAGTAGTGAAATAATATTGAAGGGATATGAAAGATTGACCTGGATGTTATCTACATATTTCAAAGTTTCTTGCTCATGTCAAAATTATTCATCGATACAATCACAAAAGAACTATCAATCATGGAAGCATGTATATTCGAATGTCGGGTCAATATGCAACTTGAACATCTTGCATAGTTTTCATAGCTCCTAGAGATTTACTCATGGTGGAAATTTCTAATTAAGCTTCTTTGGGAATTAAACAAACTAGTTGAAGACCTATTTCTATGTCAAAATCAAACAAATTATTACTTTTGTACTTTTTTATTGCTAGGTTGTTAACTCAGAAAAACTTGGAAAGGATATAAACAACAATGTGATCCTAAAAGAGGGATTATGATTTTTCTAAGCAACTATATTTTTCATTAATGTAAATTTATTTTTCTTAATATAATTTTGGATCTTTGTGAATTCGCATTTTTCAAGATTTAGTGATTATGGTATTGTTACCTTAATTGGCTTGCCCATTTTCTTTTAAATTGAAATATTTTTTTGGTGTTACTTTGATAGCAAATGATTAGTGTTTTTAACTATTAACTAATTAGTTTTATCAATATTGATACATTAGGGCAAGAATCTATGTATGAGAGTTGTGAATAAATGAAATTCATTTAACTGTTTAAATGAACTATTGTCTTGCTTACAATTGATCTATTATGACTAATAATCATGTATATTTGTATCTCATATTTGTTGTTGTTCCTTTTGTTTCACATAGACCACATAGGATACATGGGATATATATATGGCAAGCGCGAATGGAAGCTAGGGTTTTTGGGCTTCGTGCCATGTTGTTGGAGGAAATGGCTTATACTACAACAACGATTGTGCTCTGCTCCCCCTCATTCTCCTCTCGCGAGAGTTCCTTCAACAAGAAAATTTATTCACTATATCCATCAAGTCTTCATCCTTTATTCATTCTAATATTTCTATCTTTTGGAATGCTCTCAAGAAATTGGACACGAAAATCCTAAAAAGCCTCACAACGTGTAGGAAGATCGCTCTCACAATCCCTTGGATGTATTTTAGCAAGGATCAATGGGGGTTTATGAGCTATCCCCAATGCAAGTCGAAAGTGGCTTTAGAGGTTAGTTCTTCAGTAGATCACCACATGTCATTGGTGCATCTTTAGCGGTGTTTCTTTTCAGGGCTTGTGTAGCTATATTATTTCAAATATCACTTATAAACCCCCACATCCACCAGATCAAGGTGCTTTTCATAATCTATGCTTGTTGAAGGCACGACTTTTAGTAAATCTGCTTCACAAAGAAGATCTACCCTCCTTTGGGTTTTCTCATCATTTTTTATTTCCATATCTAGATAAAATATTTTATGGCCTTCAGCTTGATCTTGCCCAAATCACAAGGCCTCATAATGAAAAATCGGAATCGGAGGAGGTTTCTCATTTTTTTGTTAAACCCTAAGTAGGAAATCAGTCCTCTTAGGGGTTTAGGGTTCATATCTAGTGGAAAATATGAAGCAAACCATTCAAAACAACTTGGGTATACCAGTGTTTTTACAAAGTTTTATTTTTGGGGGGGAATTGTTGCAAGACACCATTTAGTTGAAATATTATGGCATTGAAAGGATCTCCGCTACAATTTTAAATATGAGGTTGAGGGGTGGGGCTTCACATAACAGAAACCCTAATGTACCAACCTCATTCAAGGATTCAATGAAAGGGAACATTGTTTCTCCTATTTATTAGATCCAAAATATGCCAGGACCATACACAATGGAACAAGCAGAAAAAACACCAATGATGGATGTTAAACCCTAAGAGGTAAAATCATTTTTTATTGATCTTCAATATAGGGCATTAATATGCGTGTTTAATGGATTATGGTCGAGATATGAAGATTTACATCCATGGGTATATTCTTCTTGGACACCCAATTGTGATCTCTACTTATGTTCTAAGGGTTTCTTCATAGTTCAATTTGACACATAGACAGATTTGGAGAAAGTCCTAACTAACGAGCCATGGTTTTGGGTTAGAGTTGGGCTTTTCATTACCCCATCATTTCCATAATTTGATGTTACAAGCATGGTGTTCACTACAATGTTGATTCAAGTGAGATTATCAAATCTCCCTCTCCTTTTTTGGCACCATCAGTTCTTAGATGATATTGGAAATATTGTTGTAAATTTCAAAATAAATAGACTATGAGAGAATAGAAAAAGGTATATTCAAATTTCCTAGGATTTGTGTGTGGATAGACCTTAGTAAAGGTCTACCTGATTGTATCTATCTAAAACATGAAAACTTATAGTGGACCTAGTTTATATATTATGAGAATACAACATTTAGATGTCGTATTTATTTTCAAACAGGACACCTGCAGAATACATGCCCGCTGGAAAAAAAATATCCCAAAAAAGAAAAATAGGCAGGCTTGTAAGCTAAAGGGATGGTAGGTACATGAAAATTTCAAAGAAGATGAAGAAGATGGAGAATACTCCAAATCTGGATGCTCAAGCACATGGTATCCAATCAGACAAAGGAGTTGAGGATCAATTAGGATTTGTGACACATATCCAGAAGGGTACAAAATTAGTAGAGATTAAAGCAACAGAGCATAAAAAAGAGGAAACACTTAATGAAAAGGCACTGGGGGTTATAAAGAGGATTCATGTATCTGATCATTCGTATTCAGACAAAGAAATCCCTTTGTAAGAAGCTAGAAATCAATTGGCAATAGTAACAGTTGATCCCAATCATGGGGTCTGGAAAAAAGTTCAGAAAAAGAAGGGGAAAAAGGGGAAACAAAGTGATTATTATAAAACTTAACCCTAGAAATATTATGTATTTTTTTACAGTTTTTTATTTTTTGTGCATCAACTAAAAGGTTAACATGATCGAATGCCTAATGGCATCTATAGAATGTAATTTTGTTCCTTGTTTTCAGGTTGAATAAAATTATAATTTTTTTTTTAATTTTTTTTTTTTTTCTTCTGTGGAAAAAAATGTTTTGATATATATATATATATATATATATATATATATATATATATATATATATATATATATATATATATATATATATTAGTTGAATGAGTTTCCTACATATTTCTCAAAGGGAACATTACATTACATTAGAAATTTTGGTGGAAATATCGTTGTTTTATTGGATATGTTGTGCCACCATTGTATCGATTCCATCAAGAATTGTTAGTTATTTGTTCACACGCAACAACATTTTTTCGTTGTGCTTTTGTACATTGTTGTTCCTATAATATAGGTATGGAAATAATTGATGCAGTGGAATAGGTATATGGTAATTATTGTTTATATATTCTATGTTATCATCACATTGTTGATACATTTGCATATTGTTGATGATTCCAATAATTTTTTTACTTTTTGGCCCAAACCTTACTGTTATTGTTGACTAATTACAAGGGACAACAAACTAGTGCAAGTAAGCAATGTGCAAATTTAAGGTACGTGTGGAGCTAAAGTTTGTGTGGAAATAGTTAATGTGCTAAGGTAAGGGTTGTGTGGAAGTAAACTATGTGTTGATGTGAAGCGTGTATGTGTCGATGTGAAGCGTGTACGGAGGTAGGGTAAGTTACACTACTCCGCATAAGGTCAGGACAAAAATTAGAGTTTATCTGCTCACACACGTTTATTCTGCATAGACTTTAGCTTTGGGCATGTCTTGTCTAGGCATATGTGTTACTTCCACAAATGTATTTGTTCCACCAATGGAAATAATAATTCTTTCTCCCAAAATCTAAAGTATTATGTGGTAATTATGCATTCCTTTCCAATTGTAGTCTTTCCAAAATAGGAAAAATAAATTTGGACATAGTATCTTCTTTTAGACATAGAATACCTCTAGTCCACCAAAAATGTAGCAAAAAAAAAATGTAGTAAATAAGGGATGGTGTGGTAACTCTTCCATGAATATACATGATCATGCATTGGTCAAAGACACGATAAAAAATTTCATAGTTCATAACCCAAATACCCGCAAACAATTATATTTATTTTGCATCTAAAAATAGTTGGCAAGGTGATTTTTATGTGAGTTATAGCGTAATAGACAAAGTTTAGCCAAACCAGAATCAAATACATAGATTCACAAAGGGCTCAATAATGCATTATTCAGTTTCAATAAGTTAAATATACTATGTTCCTACTTTGTCAGTTGGGTTCTTGAAAGAAAGAATTACAGGTGTCAAAATCCAATTGTTCAATTGTCTCACTAACAAATATTTAACAAACAAAGGGTAACTTATCTGTAAAGGAAGTAAGGTGATATGGATGAAGGGTCAGATGACCAGATAATTGAAACCATGCCCTTTTTATTTTGAAAGAAAAAACCTTGAACCGTGAGCAGGACCATTGACCTGAGTTGAGGAATTAATGGGGCAAAGGATGGCAATCTGCATTTGAAGTAGAAAGTGTAGTGATTTAAGTGAAATAAGCTCGTAGACTATTGTAATTTTTCCTTTCTCATAGGCACATTAACACCTACTTTCATTTGGCCCCAACTTGTGTGTGTTGACTCTCGGAATTGATTTGTTATGTGTTTTTATACTTAGCCAAGTTTCATGTGTGAACATGTTCTCTCACACATACTCCTTCTTGCACATATTATTTATTCTGTAGAATTCTTCGAATCTGCATACCGCTTTTTCAACACAACTACTTCTTTCACATGTGTTACTTCTCACACATTCCCCCACTCGCTACTATTGGTTGCCTACACTTCATTTTTCGTGATCATGAAATTTCGAGGCGCAATATTTATCTCACTTCATTAACTTTCTTTGTCATTTAATGGTGTTTGAATCAAGGATGTTAAAAATAAATCAATCATTGAATTAAATGAACAAGATAATTTTAAAACTTCGAGGTTTATTGCCACTATCTGGGACTAGCATACTTGATCTATTAAGTTTTTGTTTATTGGTTTGTCACAATTAACGAAAATTACAATTGAAATAGTAATAGATGATAAATATAATAAAGCGATGAATTTAGGGGTAAGTGGCATTTAGCAGGTCAGTAATACATTGTGCATTTCTAAGTGCAAATGAAATATGGTTGATTGAGGAGAGGGAGAGAATAAATTTGTAATTATTAGTGAATGTTGCATGCATCTATAAGGTTTTTGATTTCAAGGAAATTTTCATGATCGTTTCTCTTTGCATTGGCACCTCCATACACAGTTCCTTTGTCAATCCTCCATCATGCACAACACCACTTCCACACAACATTACCTCCATATAGACACTACTTAACACATTATTTCCCTACTCTTTTCCTTGCATGCTTTTCGACTTAGTGTTATTATTAATTGCTTGTACTCCAATTGTCATGATCACAAAGATTTCATCTTTAATTCATTTCATAAATTTATGTCACTTAGGGTACCTATATTGATGATATTAAAACAGGAGCAAGGTGTTATTAAATGGACAAGATACTTTTGGAATTTCGAGATTTATTTCCACTATCTCCTGGAAATGTCAGTGTTAGCATCTTAAATTGATATTTATTACAGGTGTATTTTATAACAACTGTTGCACATTAAATAGTAACAACTATGATTATATACAAAAACAAGAAATCTATAGTTAAAAGGCATTGAGAACAATATTGATTAAGCAGGTATTTTTAAGTATGAAACCGAAATGTCTAGCAGAGGAAGAAAATAATCTATTTGTAGTGATACAATTAACTCACTTTCTCATATCAATAAGAACTTTGATTCATAAAATGCATATCAGTGGTATGTGAACCTTCCAACCGAACAGAATAACAACAACAAAATTTGGACAAGTGGGTTGGTGAATGTTGCATTTGTTCCAAAAGTTTTTAATTTCAAAGAAATTATTTATTTGTGTGCAAAGAATTTTGATTCAATAACAAGAACAATCATGCTAGAAGAGAAGAAGACCCCAATTCCTTTGAATCCCGAGGAATTTAGAAGGATATTCAAGCTATTGGAGCAGAATAGGCGCCTAAAATTGTTGGAAGTAGATAGTTTCCTAAACTCACAAGCAGGTGGGATAAACATTATTCAAGATTTCATTTTGCCAACTTCCTAGGTTCCTTATAATATTTCCTTTCTATATATTTCTTCATTTAGAAAACCGTTTACATACATCTCTTGGCTTTTTCCCTGCATTATGGGATGAGAAACTACAGCGAATGTCCCAAAATCCATTCTTTATGTCCTCTACCACTCCTACAAAAGAGATTGTTTATTTAACTGGGTTGATGTCATTTCTAATGAATTAGCTTTCTAGTTAGACAATTTGTCCAAGAGTAATAGATTATTTATGATGGTGTATTTTACAACAACCCTCATGTCCAACCATGTATTTCACGACCTACCCCATAAACCTAATTTCAATATGGTTGAAGAACCAACATAGTTCTGGTATTCCATACTGTGGAAACATAAAGCTTCTTCTTTTTTTGTCAAACTCGTGATTTATTTATAAGAGAAGTAAATTACGTGATAATCATGAAAACACCCCACTTGAATATCAGCAAAAGACAAAGTTTTTATGTGGGATAAATGGGTCTATGAAGAAAGAGAGTAATATCATGGTTTGAATTTATGGATTTCAAGATATGCCACTATTGCTGCAAAAATTTGTTATACATAGGTATCTTGTGGTTGAAGCTTGTAGGCAATACCATTCATGGCTACTTTTATTTGAATGCAAAAGGAAAAAATAATTTATTTCTTTGTCATTTGCTGTTGGAGAAACCACTGTGAAGAATGGGACTCACATTTCATAGCTTGTAGAGGCTTTAAATTATTTTAACTTAAGTGAAGTTGAAGCCATTCAAGTCTCTGATCTAGAAGGCATGTTTTCCATACACCCAGCTATTGTTAAATATGGCAACTTGTTTAAGAATTGCATAAAAAAAGTGATGAGAGTCACATTTCCCCATCTATAAATCAAGGGTTGATAATGCATACTGAAGAAAGTGTTGAAAAAGCAATCATTTGTATGGAAGGAAGATACAACCAGAGAGGCACAAACCCTATGCAACAACCTCCACCCTACACACCCAATATTACTCCAAGTTCATCTTTCATTCAAAGGAAAATACATTCTACCTCAAGTGGAAGACTAATTAATAATGGGCTATTAGGTGGTGGAGATGAGGAAGATTCACTCCAAAGTGAACACACACGGTTGTATCAAACGAAGCCAAAAGTTCCAAAAAAATTGCAAGTACCAAATAAGTTGTGGGCATGGAAGTTGATAGCACTAGACCGCCTAATTGGGTTAGTGCTCATTTAGAAAAGAAAAAAAAATTGCAACAAATTATTGAGGAATTCAGCACTTTCGATGGTCTCCCTGTCACATTGCACAATGCAAGCTATGTTAGAGACAGTAAAAAGTTGAAATTTTAAAGAGTAAAGGTTCATAATAAAATTGGTATTTATCAAAAACAAATGGATGTTGATGTGTCTGGCATTGGAGCCATGGGCCTGATAAATTTACATAAAACTATTTGTGAGGCACCAACATAATTTTTTAGTGAACAAGAAGTAGAAACACTAAGTTTGAAAGCAATAATAAAAGAGCTAGAAGAAACTCTAAATATGGCTCCTTTGTTTATAACTCCATTGGCAATATAGGCACTAGTGTTGGAAATTTCTACCCTCGATGCACCCCATAGAGTTAAGAAATTGGCCAATCTCCTTAATGGAGTAAAATCATATATTATAAGTGATATAAACAAATATTGAAAATTATTGAAGATGCATGGGAAGTAGCTTTCCATCTGAGATATTTAGAACATATAATTAGATCATTTATTGACTGGATTAAAAAATGATCTTCAGCTAGACAAGAATTTTGTAGATAATGATTTATCTACTTTTATTCTAAAGGTTGATTCACTCTCTGATATAGAGAGAGAAAAGAAATACCTCCCAAAAACTAACCGAATCAAGCTATTCAAAGTTGGATGGTGTGTGAAAATCAAGATACTAGAGGAAATCAATTATGAATGTAACAAGATAGATGATAGAAGATGTGATGCATTTTTCAAGGCACTAAAAATTGTTGAATATTTGCATGGTACAAACACCACAAATGACTCTAGATTAATTTCAAAACTAATGCTAATAACTAATTTGGACAATCTAAAACATTCAATGGGAGTGGAGCTTGATAATATAATTAATTTTACTAAAGAGGAAATTAGTAAATGGATAGTTACTTTTGTTGATGTTAATGAATATCGATCTGTCTTAGTTACGCAATTACAGGAAGAGGCTCGGGAAATTGAGGAGGATATATTCAGTCAATGTGTCAAAATGGACATTATAACCCCTGTGAGAAAAGGTTACATTTAAAATTGGGTAGAGAAATCCCTCCAAGAAATCATGATCCAGAAATCCGACAGACAGTTGACACTTCAATAATCATGGTCCATGCATTTGCATGTTGTGAGTATTCTTAAATCTTGGAACATTCACTTTTCTTATTTCCATTGTTTGATCATTTAATTTCCTTGATTGTGTTATCATGACTTAAGCCAATTCCTGGATGCAGTTTCATGTTTTTCTTTTAGGCACCTTCTTCGCGTTATAGCTCATGGGAGATCAATGTAAGTCCCTATTGGGACGAATGTATTTACTTTTGTGATTAAGCATCAGTTTTCAGATGAGTTCTTTAGGCAACAAACATTATTATTCACATCCAAAACATTGGACATCATTTAATATATAAATTTCATTTCATTTACATTATGGCTTTCATCCATACATGCCTTTCTTTTAGAGATAAATAATCATTTATTATGTGTACTTAATTTATTGACCATGACTTTATTATTTATCATTTGCATGCAAGTCTTGTTGGGTGTGGAGCGTGATTATCTTCCTAATTGTTCATAGGTTTTTGTTTCCATCGTGGTTAGATCTGAGTCCTTGACGAGGGGTTGTGGGGGAATTCCCCCCACACTATTGTTACCATGGGTGACAAGGGGGCGGATTTCCTTGTAAAATATTGTAATTTTGTAGTCAATATGGGTCATTCATTAGGCAGAAAATCTGATGGTAGAAGTTATGTTAGTTTAAGGTTTTTTCCCCTAAAAGGAAACCCTTGATTTATATGAGGGAATTGTATTGCAGTTGTGTATTATTTTGTGACTGAAGAAAAGAGGAGCTACCGTGTGAGAGATAAGAGGAAATTACAACAGATTTTTTTGTAGGTTGTATCTCTTCATTTTGCTAGATAATATAGAAGGAAGGATTGGTTGTTTCTCCATGGATGTAGCCCAAATTGGTTGAACTATGTATATCTGTGTATCTCTTTTTTATTATTTTTTGTGTTTGTGTTTCCATAATATTTAATGTGTTCCATTGCTTCATTGTTTAATTTCTAACAAGTTTATCACTTATTTTGATCTTGAGCATAATGGAATATTTGAAACTATGGCTTACAACATTCACTTTGCATTTATTTTATGTAATGTAGAAACGAATAGTTAAGGACGGAACATGCGAGAAGGACACAGTGGGTGAGTTTTTAAACTCAAGTGGCAAAAGATTCTCATTACCCATTTGAGGAACCTTCATGATAAAAAAATGTTGATCATCATAAATTAGGGGCTCAGAATTTTTTCTTCAACTTTAATTCTAGTGCTTTGGTGGAAATCTTGTTCTATTCTTTTGTTATCTAATTACTGTATTCCAATTCTGAGCATGTTGACCAATTTCATCAAGAATTCTGAGATAATGCTTTGCATAAGGTATTTTATAGGTCTATATTTTATGGCATTGGCCAAAAATATTAATTGAGCATCATTTTTTCAGGTTGTGCTTTCACCTTTTATATTATATCTAATGTCATGTTATTGATCAACATGAAATGAAGGTTCAACAAGACTTTTGGGTTTCAAATATCTATTCCATCTATAGTATTTATTTTAATCGTGGTTATAATGATTGGCATTTAAATATAGATAAAATTCTTGCTATTGTTGTTGTTTTGGTTACTATCTAAGAATTTTTAAGAAGGAAACCTTATAAAAAAGATCTATAAACATTACCAAATGAGGGAGAATGTGATTTCTAACTTTACACTTATCTTTTATGTAAATAATCAAAATTTCTTACAATTAAATAATTAATCTGAATTTAAATTGAATTTACTACTTTCGGTTTGTGTTTGTGTTGCATGCACATCAATTAGGTGTAAGAGAAAATTTCTTCATGCTTTTGAAATATTGCAGAAGGAGTCAAATGATTGCTACTCCTTTACCTCTGCACATGCTTTACCTATTCACATTGCTTACTTCCACATAGACATTAGCTTTCCACATTCCTTATCTTCTCACAATATTTGGATTGGCATATTCTTTTGTGGCACAAAACTTCCCCTTCAACACAGATCCTCACTTACGCATGTCCCCACACATTCTCGCCTCTGCACACTTATTTGGTCCACCTATATCCCATACAACACTTGTTCCACATTAGTGTGAATATAAATTGAATTATTTTCGCTTTAAAATAAAGTACATATCCTATATGTTTATGACACCTGTAACAATACAAGTTGGATTAGAATTGGGATGAATTATTGAAACATAACCCAAGGTAAAATATTCTCATCACTTGTCATTAACATTCCCACCATATTCAAGGTTCTAGTTCTGGAAGGTTCGAAATCCCTTTGTGTCTAGAAATATGATATAACTTTCCATCTTGGTTCTCAAATTCGGATATTTGGACATCCCCAAGGTGGTTTTGGCACAACTCCTTTGGAACCTAATATAAAATAACACAACACTGAGTCAACATAGTGGTAGGGACCAACCCACCCATTAGTTCACTATGTGCAATTAATCGCCTCCCTATTTCGCATTTGATATACATTTTCCACCATTGATTTAGACATATGCCCACATGCCAAACCTTTCAGGTAAGATGGATACATTATGCATGTACCCCTAACACCTTAACCCTTCCCCCATTCCTTTCTTACATAACGTAAATCCCATCATGAATTATCAATAATTTCTAAATAGTTGAGTATCTTTGCCATCACAATTAAATTAATTATTTCCATTTCAGTCCAAATTTCTGCAAAATGGTGGAACTTACCTATTTTCCTTCACACATGCAACATGTGTTTCTTTCTTATGGACTTTAGCTATGCACATATCTTTCTTTGAAAGCATTTAACTCATACATGCCTTACCTCCACACATGCCTTATTTCGCACAACCCTTACTTTTAGCATTGTTAGTTTTAATAAGATTTTTCAAGTTGGGAGACTTGTAACTAGGCCTATAGACATTACCAAATGAACGAGACTATCATTTTTTAATTTCTTTATATATAAATGGCATTGGAAATAGTTTTTGAGTGAAATTTGTTAAATCAAATAAGTTGTTCCATTTAAATAATTAGAGTGAATTTAAACCAAATTTATTTTCAGTCGCATGGATCAAAGTAAAAATATCCATTAAATTCTTCCAATATATAAAATGTTTAGACTTCTTTATGCTTCTAAAATACTTTGGAAACAGTTAAATGATACTTTTACACTTTTCCTTCCAAACATGCTTTACCTTGGTGCACAACTTATTTCTACATAGATTTTTCCTTCGGGAATGCCTTTCTTTCGCTTGGCCTTTAACTTTGTACATCCTTGTGTTGCACAACACTTCCCATTATGCACACATTCCCACTTATGCACATTTGAAATCATTCCTACCTCCGCACACTTATTCCATACATCTCTACCCTACACGCTGCTTCTTTCGCATAGGCACTACTCCACATGATTACTTTCTCGCATTTGTCCTTTCTCGCATGCTTTGGTACTCAATGTTATCAACTGTTTCTACACCACCTATTGTCATTACAAATATTTTGTGGCATAATATTTATCATTTTTTTATGGTTTTTTACACTTTAAACATTATGTTTAGTACTCCATACTTTTCATCGATATGCCGTGTTTCTTTTTCCATGTTTTTAAATGCATGGAGTCCATAAAAGAAATTGTAGCTAGGTTTTCAAACCCTATAAATGGTAAAACATAATCATAAATCACTTTTCCTCTCGACATAGTTTATTTTTGCATATACTTTACCTTTGCACATGCCTTGATATTTATGTCACACAAATAATAAGTTCTTCCAATTAGATAATTAGTGTGAATTTAAACCGAATTTATTTCTTTTAGCTCTATTCTTGTGTTGTTGCATGCAATTCATACTATGCATTAATTTTTCCAATATATAAAATATTATGAGTTCTTAATGCTTCTGCAATATTGCAGAAGCATTCAAATGATACTTACTCTTTTACTTCCATGCATGCTTTACCTATGCATATAATTTATTTTTTCATAGACTTTTCCTTAGTACATTCCTTGTTTTTGCACAGTCTTTAACTTTGTATATCCTTCTACCATACATCACTTCCCCTTCCGCACATGTTCCTTCTTTCACATGTTCACATGCGTTTATGCCTCTCCACACTTCTTTCATACATCTCCACCTTATACAATACTTCTTCTGCACATGCAGTACTCTACATAATTGCTTCTACATAAGTTGTTATTATTGCAAATATTTCCTAGTATAATATGTGTCATTGTTTGATGGTTTTTTGCTCCTTCAAATTTAGGTTTAGTACTCCATCCTTTTCATCCATATGTTATGTTTCTTTTTTGCTTGTGCAATATAATTTAAATCATGCTATAAAGCCAAGGACTAGTTGTTTTCCAGCTATTTGTGAAACATAACATATTTTGCATAGTAACACGCCCCACCCACACCCTCATATAAAGTTATATTTTCCTAATATAATTTTCGACCATTGTGGTTTCACATGTTGAGTAGATATGGTATTGTTACTTCAATTAGCTTACTCATTTTCATCAAAATCAAAATATTTCTTCTTTATTTCTTTGATAGTGGGGGGAGTTAATATGCAAATCATATATTTCAATTTGAACATATCAAATTGTCTTCATGGAATACTTACTTGCATAGGGAAAAAACATAGAAATCATATGAACTAAGAACATTTGGAATAACAAAATTGAACCTGTTTTCTGAGTTATCTATTTCCAAAACTGAAAATGCATGATAAATCTATATGTTGTGCTACTTGCATCTCTTTCAATAGTTATTGAAACAATTGCATTGGAAAAAGTATAAATAATTCATAATTTTTATATCTATATAATTATTGCAAAATTCAATATTAACATTAATTCAGACAGCAATAAGAGTAAACAATAATTAGATTACATGCAGTTAGAACAATTACAAGAAATCAGAAATAACTTTGTTCCAAAAACCAAGATCCATAATTGATAAAATTTGGACAAATTTGTCATTGAAAAATGTCATGTCAATATTTCACGTTCATATTGGAGTGATCACAATGCAGTTGACGTTTTACTACATTCCATGTGATTATGCGTAAATAGGCAATGTACCTCTAGTCTGACAAATCCCCAAATTGCTTTCAGTGTTTTTCTTTACAACAGTGCAAAGTCTTCTTCCAAGAAAATTGGAATCCTTTAAATAGTTCCACATAATTAAAGTAAAATAAAATATTTTATGCAACTACATGTTGATTTTTGCATCATCCTATTGGTTAAGAATTTTGTTTTGTCTATATGGAGGGCTTGTGTTTAATGATGCTTTTTGAACATTGGCTTCCACCAAGCGCTTAATTTTCGGTGGAAGACTTTGCATTTTAACTAACTATATCCAAGTATCTTTTAAGACAGTGTTCTCAAGGTGACCACCTTGATTCCCTTGCTTCTGAAACTTTTTCTCATATGGACGTGTGTTCCCTTATTTCTCTCAAAACATTAACTTATTATATATATGAGCTAAGTAGATAGAAATATGAGATTAACTCTTTTAATTTAAACATACATATTCCTTGAAAGAAATTTTGGATTTGTTGGCACCCCATTTTGTAATTTGTTACCTTTTTTGTGATAATCTAAAATCACATTCACATACCTATTTTCCTATTTCATTATAGAGGTCTCTCATTTTCTTCATCATCCTTATTCACAACATAGTTGATGACTGAATAGATAATATGAAGAGTGCCTTAATTCTACTACTATAAAGAGTAAAACTATAAGTTATTAGTTTCTCAGGGATGTCAATTGAACTTTCTATTTCATACCCTTCTATGTGCCAAACTTGGGCCTTTTGTGTCGTGGAGATTTTGGTTTTATTCAGTGATGTAGGTTATCCATTTCACTTTTGGATTTTGAACGAGAGTCCATATTTCCTTGTCTTGTGTTCTCTCATTCATGTTGATCTAGAGACAACTTAGATAAGAAGAACCCACTTGTTGATGATGTTGCATACCGTCAACAAGAAGGGGATCTCCCCATTATAAGGTCCTACTAGACCTCACATATTTTGGTGTAGGAGTCTCATCCGAAATACAACCCGTTTACTTAAAGATATGCCTTGGCTTTAGCTATCAGCATGAGAGAGAAGCACAATTTTTCTTTCACATGAGCAAGCTAGTATGCCTTGTGAACATTTGATTGTTGATATATCAAGTTTTTTCTACTGTGGGGGGGAATTAAGTGAGCCTTTGAGAGAGAATTAATAGTACTACCCTGATGGAGATACACGTGAAAGAGAAAGGTTCATCTAACATCAAGCAAAATAGTTCACAAGGATGCAATGATCATTATAAACATAACAACACATTTCCAACAAGGAGCATTGAAGTAACTAAAATAGTTCAATTAACCCAATACTAATGAAAGCAAGCATGAGCCATGAACTTTCAAAGAATAGCCTTAGAAACATCCACAATCCATGTGTGAAAAATCATTGGTCTTAGAAGGCTTCAATATTAAGAAAAAGTCTCAAGGATGAAGAATGAGTCTTCGTGCCTTAGAACTGGGCTCATGAACTCAAGAAACCAAAGAGGGTGCATGGCATGAGTCTGGAGGTTGAAAGATGAATCTTCATGCCTTTGATGTGCAATCATGCACTCAAGAGACCAAAGAGGGCACATGGCGTAAGTTTGAAGGCTGAAGGATGAAGCTTTGTGCCTTTGAAGTGCGCTCATGCACTACAAAGACCAAAGAGGGTGCATGTTGCAATTCTGAAGGTTGAAGGATGACGCTTCATGCCTTCAAAGTGCTCTCATGCACTCAGAGGGTCAAGAGAGAACGTGACACATTGTGGAAGGCTGAAGGGTGGAGCTTAAGGCCTTTGGGGTGTGCTCATGCACTCAAGGAGGGTGCATTCCTTCAAATCAAAGGAGTTCTCTCAAGGAGGGTGCATCCCTTCAGGTCGAAGGAGTTCTCTCAAGGAGGGTGCATTACTTCAGGTCAAAGGAGTGCTCTCAATGAGGGTGCATCCCTTTGGGTCGAAGGAGTGCTCTCAAGGAGGGTGCATTCCTTCAGGTTGAAGGAGTGCATTGAAAGGAAGGCTTGGTTTTTTAAAGGCGCGGTTCAGAACAAGGAAGGGGAAATATGGATTAAGGAGTGTGATTTGTGATATTGTAGGGCACATGGTGCACTTCAGGGTGTGCTCATGCACTCTTGGACTCAATAGATATGCGTTGAAACCATATATTTGTCTAAGTCTGGGATTTAGAAAAATGAGCAAACATGATGAGTTTAAACATAAAACCATGACCCATCAAGAAAACTTAGACAAGCTTGAATAATGATAAATATATGTCAAAATTCTACTTTTTACACATTCCCCAAGTACCACGAGTGAAGTGTGTGCAACTACGACCAAAAAAGTGGCATTTTACAACAACAAAGATGTTATGAGCATGAAATGCCCCTAAATATGTTTTAATAAATGTGATGAAACTTGAGACCACTCAAGAACACTTGAAACACATATAATAGAATGAGACAACATTTGATGATCAAGGTGAGACATTAGATACAATAGTGATAATAGGCTCCAAAATTCAAATGTAGTGAAATTTTGGAGGGTCTTGTAGCAACGACAACACTTGTGGACTCATTGGGTGAACTTCAACTTCTTTGTCCAGAAATAGCTTTCAGTTAAGGGCCAGACCTTCAGGAAGTATTGATTTCCTTGACTTCCCCTCTTTGACCCAGTTTTACACATAGCATCTCAATTTTCTCAGCTTGGTTGGAAGACAGACAAAACATACACCATATCACAATTGTTTCAATATAAGAAAGGTTAATGTGCATGGCAATTTATGATTTTCATAATATGATTTTTCATGTTTGGTGTTTCTCTACTGCCAGCAGGCCTAGACAGTATCCCGACAGATTGACTTCAGAAGCACAAATGTTGCTTCGCTTCCAGTGAACCTAGACAGTACCCTAGCGAAGTCGCCTGTTCCACCTCCCTGTGTAGGAAGCCTTTCTCTTCTTTCACCCTTAATTTATTTATTTAATATAATTTTGCATTGGTACTTATTATTTTCAATAGGTGGAAGAGGTATCCTGACTTATTGAGGGTAGAGGAGATTTCCCCTTCAGAGAAGTATTTTAAGACCTTTGATATTAGTTTTCTCGCTTTAGATTTTCCCCTTATCCCCTCTCTACTAGATTGGACAAGCGTTAACACACAAGTATATTTATACCAAGTTGAGTAGTTTAGATACTAGCATAGGCTCGGATTTAATAGGTTCCCTCAAGGTTCTCCTATTGGACGAATCGTATTTTCCATATGGACTTAGCTCAACCTATGGCATTTTCCCAAACAAAGAAGGAGAACAACATAAAGCCAAGTGTTGTGGTTGTCACACTTCTCTTTTATTCCATGAAAAAGTCCCTTTTGAGCCATGCATTTTTTCACACAAGGTCTTATTAAGAAAAAATGAAAGAAAATACATACAAAACCAAAAGTAGAAACAAGAGACAAAGAAAATGGAGACTGAAGCCAAAAACATCATACAAAAACAAAACATATGTAGAGACTAGATAGAGATTAGGAAAGAAGGTGGATGCAATGCAAGAGGAACTAAATGAAACTAAGCCTACTCCTAACCTAACTAGCTAAAATGTCAGGGCTAAGTGTAATGATATTTCTAGTGAAGCCAGCATAATTTCTCCTAGCCTGCAATCACAAATATATGAGCAATGAAAACTGACGTAATACAATGTGAAAACAATAAGACAAGAACTTTAATATCTTTCACAAAAGATAAAAGGTATTTGCTAGATGTAGAGAGATGTGTCATGATAACCAACCTTAACCAACCTACCACCTTACCTTTTCAATGAGAAGAGTAATAAAAAAAACCTCAAAAATGTCTTTTGGATGTATCTTCATTTGTATTGTCCTTCTTAGCAAGTATTTCTAATTAATGGCATAGAATCAAGATGGGAGTCTCATAAAGGAAAATGAATCTAACCATGTTCAAAAATCTTGTCAAGATAGTGAGGGCCTTATGTAACCATTAGTGGAGGCTGAAGTACCTCAACAGCTTGAAAAGAATTTTAAAATTGAGAAGATAGACCATAATAGTGGAAAAATGATCAATTGGATGACAGTTGTTAGAACAAAAACCATGATCATATGGACTGATTAAAGCACAAGCCTCTTGATTAGTAAATAACAAGGATAAATCAATTTGAACAGTTTGGCGAAACCTTCGAGCAAAAGAATCATCTCCCTCATATGTTGGATGTGTGTTGGCATTATGATTCAGGTGTTGTCCTTGATGGCAAACCCATTCAGGTGATAAATCAAGAAGGACGCAGGAAATATGTTCAGCAAGTGCGTCCCCGCAGGTATACCATACAGAACCCGCGTCCAGGGACGCAGGCCAGCCGTTCAGGAGGTGCGTCCGCCCAGTGCACACATTTCAAGGCAGAGAAAAGCACGTGGGGGTTTCTTGTGTGGTATCTAGCCGACGGTTTTGTGTTTCTATGGTGTCGGCTCGTGGTTTTGTTCCATGTTTTGGGGAGAAGCTTGCCTATATAAAGCAAAGGAGTTCATTTGGATTAGGTATCATCTTGGTTGAATATCTTTTGGTGAGATCTAGTCCAGATCTATGAAGGCGAATCTTCTAATGGACTGTGATCTCTATGGCGCATGATCAGATCTGTGGATCTGAGTGTTTGGGTTGGTTCTGAAGTCCTCATATCTTTTATATCTGAAGGGACGCAGGTTCAGTGAAGGGAAAGTGCGCCGGGACGCAGTACAGTAAAGGCTCAGGTGCGTCTCTGAGGCAAAGGACGCGGCGCGACTGTGTTATTGGGTGCGTCTCTAAAGCAAAAGACGCGGCGCGATAGTGTTTCTGGGTGCGCCGGTCGCAGCAAAGCATAGAGGAACAGTGCGTCGGCACGCAGAACAGTGGAAGGTAAACTGCGTCCAGTCGCAGGTCACAGAAAGAAAATATGCGTCCCTGTCTTAAGATGATCTGTTGACTGTATATTTCTGTTCATAAGGTGTTCTAGGTTATTTCTGTAATTACTGATCTGATATCTGTAGTGGACTGTATCTGTTGTATACTTGTTGATCATTTGATTCTTCATAAAAAGAAGTAGGGGGTTGTAGCTCCCTTCCAGGAGAGACTGGAAAACGAGAGAGAGTTGTAGCTCTCTGCAGGTTGCAGCCTGCGTGCTGGTAAAGGACTGCACCAGTACAAAATCATTGTAAAAAGAATTTCTTGAAAGAAGATAGAGACATATTGCAGCAGGTGGTTTTCTCCCGCATTGGGTTTCCACCTTACATCTTGTGTTCTTTGGTGTGACTGTCTATTTTCTTTATTCATGCTCATTATTTTATGGTACTGATATGCAAGAATAATTCAAAAGATCAAATAAGGAAGATTTGGTAAATTGCTTGATAATACTGATTCACCCCCCCTCTCAGTATTATTTCCAACAATTGGTATCAGAGCAGGTCCTTCAGAAAAGCTTGATCGCTTGAAGGTAGATCGTTCATCATGAGCAACTACGAGAGAGAAGCATCAATCAGGCCACCAGTTTTTGATGGGACAAACTTCAATTATTGGAAGGTAAGAGTTACTGCATATCTTCAATCTCTTGGTACTGAAGTTTGGGACATTGTAGAAACAGGCTATGCTTTTCCTTCAGCTACTCCTACAGATCCAGCTGAGAAAAAGAAGTATGAAACAAATGCAAAAGCAGTCAGTACTCTATTAGGAAGTATATCCCAAACAGAATTCATGAAGGTAATGCACTTCAAATCAGCAAAAGAAATATGGGACAAAATGATCACAAGCTATGAAGGAGATGAACAGGTAAAACAAGCCAAACTTCAAACTCTCAGAATTCAATATGAGACTCTCAAGATGTATAATGATGAAAGTGTGGCTAATTATTTTCTTCGGGTAGATGAGATTGTAAATTGTATGAAAAATTTGGGTGAAGAAGTAAAGGAGTCTCTAGTAGTTCAAAAGATTCTAAGATCATTATCCCCCAAGTTTGAATCCAAAGTATCTGCAATAGAAGAAAAAGAAAATCTCCGTGTTCTTACTATGTCTCAGCTACATGGAATTCTAACTGCTTATGAAATGAGAAAGGGAGGACCATCAGACAGAAGGGAGGCTGCTTTTAAAGCATCAGGCAAAGAAGATTACTATGAAGCAAGCCATGATCCAGAAGAAGAGGAAGAAGAATCAAATTTTGTCAGAAATCTTCAAAGAGGTTCTGGAAGGTTCAGAGGTAAGCTACCTTTCAAATGCTTTGCTTGTGGAAGAGTAGGTCATTATGCTGCAAAATGCTCTTATAAGGATAAAGGAAAGGAACCAGTTAGATGGAACAAGAAACAAAGCGCAAATAAGAAAAGCTACTACACCCATGAAGATAGTGATGGCTTATCAAACAGTGATGAAGATGAACAAGGTAATAAATATAGGTTGTTAATGGCATTTGAAGATGATGATTATGAGGATGCTGTAGATGTGGATAACCTTTATGATGAAATTACTAGACTCAAGAGATGCATAGAAGAAAAGAACATGATTATTGATACTCTACAATTCCAAATTGATGAAAAGGAAAAACATCTTGAAAAATTAGAAGGTGAAATTGTTGGTCTTAGAAAAGAAATTGAGAAAACAAAAACTATTAATCTCAAGTTTGTCAAAGGATCTGAAACTTTGGATGAGATTATCAGTGTGCAGCGGTCTCCACTAAATAAGACAGGTTTGGGCTATAATGGAGAAACTTCTCAAGCATCCACTTCAAAAAGTTATCTTGATGCAGCAAGAAGAAATGAGCAAGAGCACAAGGAAGATCATCAGGTAAAGCAGGGACAAATGTCAAGCAGAAACTATCAGGGGCAATCCAGCTTAAGGGTGAACAAAAGCCACAACCAGCCACAGGTAAAATCTTCTCAATTTGGTTCAAGAATAGATGAAAATAGAAATTACAATCAGTTGGCTGGTAGATCCAATAATCGCAGAAGCTTCTTCAATGGACAATGCTTTTCTTGCCATAACTTTGGTCACAAAGCAGCTCAATGTGTTGCGTATAAAACAATCATGACTAGGGAAGCTCAAAAACAAAGAAGTATGACAGGGATTACAAAAAGGACCTATAACAACTTTTCAGCTCTTGAAAATGAAGTTGAATGTTCTATTTGCAATAATTTTGGACATAAAGACTTTGAATGCAGAAGCAGGTTTCCGGAAAGAAAGGTACAAGAGCAGAAAAAGGAACAAGCCTCAGGCACCAAAACATGGAGAATAAAGGAACCTCAAACAGAAAGATGTGGGATAGCATTTTATGCAGAAGGACAAGAAAATCTATGGTACATTGACAGTGGATGTTCGAAGCATATGACAGGTGATAAAGAAAAACTTGAGTCTTATTCTAATTTAGAAAAGGGAAAGAAAGTCTCTTTTGGAAATGATACTCCTGCAACTATAAAAGGAAAAGGTATTGCTCCTTTAAAAGAAGATGTTAAGGCTGGAAATGTTTTGTTTGTTGATGGATTGAAGCATAATCTACTAAGTGTCAGCCAGATGTGTGATCAAAGAACCGAGGTTATATTCAGATCAAATGGATGCCTTGTTCGTGATCTTGATACAGGTAAAACAGTTCTCAAAGGAAAGAGAACTCCAAATAATCTATACATATTTGATGAAGGACAACAACAATGCTATCTAAGCAAGAATGAAGAGCACTGGTTATGGCATCGAAGGTTGGGACATCTAAGCTTCTCACAAATAAGGAAAGCTTGCAAATATCAGGCAGTTCGCGATCTTCCAGATATCAAAATTCCTGACAACACCATATGCAGATCATGTCAGTTTGGAAAACAAACCAGAACTAACTTTCCAGAGAAAGAAGGATCAGCCAGCATGCCTCTTGAGCTAGTACATACAGATGTATGTGGACCATTCAGAAAAAGAACACCTAGAGGAGAGGAATACTTGATATTATTTATTGACGATTTCTCCAGGTTTGTTTGGTTAGGACTTATGAAGCACAAAGATGAAGCATTCGAAAAATTCAAAACCTTCAAAGCCTTGGCTGAAAATGAATCAGGTCACAAAATTAAGTGCCTCAGATCTGACAGAGGTGGGGAATTTACTTCAAATGAATTTTTCGATTTCTGTGATGAACATGGGATAAGGAGAGAATTCTCTACAGCTAGAACGCCTCAGCAAAATGGAGTTATTGAAAGAATGAACAGAACAATCCAACAAATGGCTCGTGCTATGCTTGATGAATCAGGAACCCCCGCAACCTTCTGGGGTGAGGCTGCACATACTGCGGTTATTATTCTCAACAAGACAAATGTCCGGGTGAACAGCACTCAAACCCCTCATGAGCTCTGGAGTGGTAAAACTCCTTCGGTAAAGCACTTCAAAATATTTGGGAGCAAATGCTATATCAAGAATACTGAGGAGCAGCTTGGCAAACTTGATCCTAGAGCAGATGAAGGCATTCTTCTTGGCTATTCTCCACATAGCAAAGCATACAAATGCTACAATAAAAGACTTGGCAGAATTGTTGACAGCATTGATGTAGTGGTTGATGAAAAGGGATATATTCCTAGGCAAATACATCGTGAAGACATCGAAGAAGATGAGAGCTACCCTCAAAGACAGAATGATGAAGAAGAAGAACCTCAAGAAGAATCTCAAGAAGAACCTCACGAAGAAGCAGAAGAACGGACAAGAATAGAAGAAAAGACTCCATCCAGATATGTTCAGAAGAACCATCCAGAATCTCAGATCATGGGACAAAAAGAAGCAGGTATACAAACTAGAAGAACAATTGCAGAAGCTTCAAGCTATTTGGCATTACTTTCCTCCACCGAACCACAAAATATGAAAGAGGCATGCAAAGATGAATGTTGGGTGAAAGCAATGGATGAAGAACTTGAGCAAATCGAAAAGAACAACACTTGGGAGCTGGTTCCTAGACCAAAAGATAAGAATGTTATTGGAACAAAATGGGTCTTCAAAAATAAATTGAATGAAAATGGAGAAGTAATTAGAAACAAAGCCAGACTCGTTTGTAAAGGGTATGCGCAGCAAGAAGGAATAGACTTTGAAGAAACTTTTGCTCCTGTTGCAAGACTTGAGGCCATCCGAATGTTCCTTGCTCTCTCAAGTTTTCAGAATTTCAAAGTATTTCAAATGGATGTGAAATCAGCCTTTTTGAATGGAGACTTGGAAGAAGAAGTGTACATTGAACAGCCAGATGGGTTCATTCTTGGAAATGATCCAAATCTTGTATGCCGATTGAAAAAGGCTCTCTATGGTCTCAAACAAGCTCCAAGGGCTTGGTACTACCGGTTGGACAAATATCTTCATCAACAAGGTTTCTTAAAAGGTTCAGCAGATAGCAATCTGTATATAAAAGTTGAAAATGACAAATTGCTAATACTTGTTGTGTATGTAGATGACATTATTTTTGGCAGTAATGAAGAAGCTATGAGTCAAAGCTTTGCCTCAGTCATGCAGAAAGAATTTGAAATGTCCTTGCTAGGAGAACTGACATATTTCCTTGGTTTGCAAATCCAACAGAAGGAAGGAGGAATCTTTTTATCTCAAACCAAGTATCTCAAGCAGATTTTGAAGAAATATGGCATGGAAGATGCAAAACCAGTATGTACACCCATGGTCACAGGATGTAGTCTCAGTGCAAATGATGAATCTGCAGCAGTACATCAACCAACCTACAGATCTATGATTGGAAGTTTACTATATTTGACAGGTACCCGACCAGACATCATGCATGCAGTTGGAATAGTTGGAAGATTTCAGGCAAATCCGAAGGAGACTCATCTTCAAGCAGTGAAGAGAATTTTCAAATATCTTCAAGGGACTCAAAATTATGGCTTATGGTATCCTAGAGATACAGATCTTACTCTTCATGCCTATACAGATGCAGATTGGGCCGGAAGCGTGGATGACAGGAAAAGCACAAGTGGTGGTGCGTTCTTTATGGGTCCCAGACTGGTCTCTTGGTTCAGCAAGAAACAGAGTTCAATTGCCTTGTCTACAGCTGAAGCAGAATATGTTGCTGCTGCATCTTGTTGCACCCAACTCCTTTGGATGATGCAGAATTTGCAGGATTATCAAATCACTTGTACTCCTCCAATCCCTATCTTATGTGACAACACAAGTGCAATCAGCATCTCAAAGAATCCGGTTATGCATTCAAAAACCAAGCACATACCAATCAAGTACCATTTTCTCCAGGAACAAGTACTTGAACAGAAGGTCAAGTTGGAGTATGTTCCTTCTAAGGAACAAGTTGCTGATATTTTCACCAAACCATTGCCCAGGGACACTTTTGAATACCTCAGGCAAAAGCTGGGGGTTGTTGATGCATCATCTTACTGTTGATCATCTTCCTATTGGTGGTATAGGCTCAGGGGGAGCACATAATGCATTGTTGGCATTATGGAAAAGGAGATCTTGGAAATAGCTGCAATATGTCTCTATCTCCTTCATGATGGATTTCTGGTTACAGATCTGGAGATGCATGAGCATAGGGGGAGCATACCCTTTGCCCTTGATGTCAAAGGGGGAGAATGAAGCTGAAGATTATGTGGTTGCCATCAAGTCCAAAGGGGGAGATTGTTGGCATTATGATTCAGGTGTTGTCCTTGATGGCAAACCCATTCAGGTGATAAATCAAGAAGGACGCAGGAAATATGTTCAGCAAGTGCGTCCCCGCAGGTATACCATACAGAACCCGCGTCCAGGGACGCAGGCCAGCCGTTCAGGAGGTGCGTCCGCCCAGTGCACACATTTCAAGGCAGAGAAAAGCACGTGGGGGTTTCTTGTGTGGTATCTAGCCGACGGTTTTGTGTTTCTATGGTGTCGGCTCGTGGTTTTGTTCCATGTTTTGGGGAGAAGCTTGCCTATATAAAGCAAAGGAGTTCATTTGGATTAGGTATCATCTTGGTTGAATATCTTTTGGTGAGATCTAGTCCAGATCTATGAAGGTGAATCTTCTAATGGACTGTGATCTCTATGGCGCATGATCAGATCTGTGGATCTGAGTGTTTGGGTTGGTTCTGAAGTCCTCATATCTTTTATATCTGAAGGGACGCAGGTTCAGTGAAGGGAAAGTGCGCCGGGACGCAGTACAGTAAAGGCTCAGGTGCGTCTCTGAGGCAAAGGACACGGCGCGACTGTGTTATTGGGTGCGTCTCTAAAGCAAAAGACGCGGCGCAATAGTGTTTCTGGGTGCGCCGGTCGCAGCAAAGCATAGAGGAACAGTGCGTCGGCACGCAGAACAGTGGAAGGTAAACTGCGTCCAGTCGCAGGTCACAGAAAGAAAATATGCGTCCCTGTCTTAAGATGATCTGTTGACTGTATATTTCTGTTCATAAGGTGTTCTGGGTTATTTCTGTAATTACTGATCTGATATCTGTAGTGGACTGTATCTGTTGTATACTTGTTGATCATTTGATTCTTCATAAAAAGAAGTAGGGGGTTGTAGCTCCCTTCCAAGAGAGACTGGAAAACGAGAGAGAGTTGTAGCTCTCTGCAGGTTGCAGCCTGCGTGCTGGTAAAGGACTGCACCAGTACAAAATCATTGTAAAAAGAATTTCTTGAAATAAGATAGAGACATATTGCAGCAGGTGGTTTTCTCCCGCATTGGGTTTCCACCTTACATCTTGTGTTCTTTGGTGTGACTGTCTATTTTCTTTATTCATGCTCATTATTTTATGGTACTGATATGCAAGAATAATTCAAAAGATCAAATAAGGAAGATTTGGTAAATTGCTTGATAATACTGATTCACCCCCCCTCTCAGTATTATTTCCAACAATGTGGAAAAAAATAATCTTCTAACTGGTGACAAAATGGATTGGCATCATAATAATTGAAAGAATAAAACATGAATGCCAACATGGAAAACACCTGAAACCAGTCAAGATGCAATGGGTGAAAAAGAGGAACTTGATTAAGAAAATAACATAAGAATTCACTAACACTAAAGAGGATATATGGTAGTATTATAACATTAACAAGAAGGACTAGGAGTTGATTATTTTCAAAAGTATCTGATAGGTATGGATCTTTCAGTCGATGATAATATTTAAAATGAACATCTTCATGGCTATGTATATTCATGGAAGGTATACACTTCAAACCCAAGTTAGATTCAAGAGATTTGCATGAAGGTCAGTTAACTGAAACAAAATTTTCAATCTGATTAGAAACCAAATATTGAAATTTGAAAGAGTTATATGAAAAATACCACACAACTTTCAAGAAGAAATTTGCATTCAGTGAAATCATGCGAAGAAAAGAATCATGTGACAAAATCCAAATCTGATTTAGTTCAAAGACCTTACTAGGGTCACGAGAACTTGACATAACCATCAAAGGAAGTTGAAGTGCCTCGACTCCCTGATGAGTCCCATAACTTTCAATAATTATAGAACCGCACATCGAAGATTGGATTAGACCATGCATGCTATGTGGACAGTTACCACAAGCAACTTTGACTGGATCACTACTATAAATATGGAAGCCATCTACATCACTGATTTGGTCAGAATTTACATCTTTAGCAAACAGATTACACAAGTCAAAAGATTCTTATAATTGCACAATTAAAAATGGATAAATCAGAAAAATATCATGAGTAACCTGGATAGAAGAATTTTCTTCATACAAAATTGGAAATGATAAGGAATGGAATGGATACTTGATAAGTTGCTTACCTTCTTCTTCATCATGGATGAACTCACTATCTTGTGTCAATTAAAAATCCAATTCATTACATGATGATAATGAAGGGCATGGAGTATCTTCTTCACAAGTCAATGCATTACAAGAAGTAGAACACAAGGGATAGTGAGGTGAAGAGGAATTTTTCATAAGAACAATTTCTTTAACCAAAACAAATTCAAAATCTAAATCTTTTGAAACAAATTTTTCTTGAGAAACTGAAATATAAAATGGTGTGCTTGGGTAACCACCATCACATACAATAATAGAGTCAGAATAAATAGAATGAAGGTTATCCAAGTCTTCAGATTGATTATGAAAACCAATTTCATTTTATTCATCTCCAAGATTGCTAGATTTGAAATCAACCAAGGATCGGAGAACATTATCTTGAAATGGAGGATTTAAAAAAAGAGAATATAGATAAAAGTAATCCTCATTTTATTGCTCATCTACATGTGATATGTGACTACCATGCACCTGATCACTATTTGGATTTGGAAGAGATTGATCAAACAAATCTAGGGGCAAGGGATCATGAGAATGAGATGATAGAGGATAATAGGAATCCAAATCATATCCAAGATTTAAGTTATGAGCATTAATATTATCTTGAGAAATCAAGGGATTTTCCTTCACCTTAGGCTCCATGGACCAATCTAAGGTTTCCTCCATTGGATATGAATCATGGAAAGTGGAACAAGGTTGAGAAGATGGATGAGGAATTTTATTTCTAGATTTCCCAAATTCAACATTATCGCAAGGAGGCACCCAAATTGGTACTGGAAAAGGAGGAGGAAAAGGAAAAAAAGGAATGGTAGGTTTCTCCTCTGAGATTGGAGGAGTCACATGATTTTCAAAAGTTGGGGAAATAGGAACATTTGGGGGTTTATATTCAAACTTATTCAAAGAAGTCTAAGCCAAATGTTCAAACTTGTGCTTAAAGAAATCCCAATCCATATCTTCTTCAGGAAACTCATAATATAGGTGAAAGAATATGTTAGAAAAATCCTCAACTAATTCATCAAGATCCATTCTAAGTTGACTAATTATTTTATAAACATCTCAGTAATCATACCAATCAAATGCTTGATGAAGCTCCTTAAGAAATTGGCGAAAATAATGAACGGAAGAGGATGGTAAGGTATGACACCGTTGAGTAACACGGCCTTCAAGAGTGAGGGTGAACAGAATAAATATAACATATTCATCATCGACTTTATTATATTTACAAAACCCAAGAAAATCATGTTACACAAAAATATCGTCACTATGATTATTTACAGTCAGTATGGGTCTATCATCACTTGTACTGTCCTCCTAAGCAAAGTCTAAGACCTCAGCTCTTCAAATCAAGCTTTGGAAATGGGAGAAAGTCATTAAAAATCAATGTAACTCTGGTTCCACATTTTCTCTCATTGTCACCTGCGGTCCCGCACCTTCTGTGTACAAAAGCTGCGTACCTACCCGCTCTGTCCCTAATGATGTAGGTGCGGACCCCTGTGAAAGTCAAAAGGCGCAAGTTTTATCGTAAAAAACTCACTTTGGGTTAATTCTAGAGTTTTCTAGAAGGAATTTTGACGTGGATTGTTCGCTCTAAGGTGGTTCATGCATCCCAAAAGAGAAGGAGCTAATCCCTTGACTAAAGGAGCTATCCCTTTGAAGGAGGGCTTTATCCCTTTCAAGGAGGACCTAGTAACTTCCCTCCATTGCACTATAAATACAGGCATTGGGGTGAGGACTAGGGAGGTTAGAAGCTGAACATTTTGAGGGTAAATGCTGGTGAAATTAAGACTTCCTAGTTGAGCTTAAGAGGAGAGATCACATACCTTTTGGGCTTCATTGGGGAGTGAGTGAAACTTGTCAAAGTAGAGGAGACTTCTTGTTGGACCTTGGGAGGAGCTTGTATAGCGTCAAGGCAAAGGTGGTAAAGTTCTTCTTCTTTTGAATTAATACAATCAAACTCATTTTTCTCAACAAGTATCTTATGTTATTTGTTTCATGGACTCCTTGACTTTCATGTTAAATATGTTTTATGCAATTGGTTTTTCAGGTGCTATTTAATTTGTTTGCCTTGTTTGTGTTTGCAGATTCATGAAAAGGAGCTCATTTGAATCAAAGGAGCGAGGGCATCCACAAGCTTGCGTTGGACCAAAGGTAGGCCCTAAAAACACTTGTTTGTTATTGTTTATTGAAACATATTTAGAGAAAGATAGTGTCTGGTTGGTTTGCTTTTCATTAGGTCTTCTTTAGATTCTAAGAAGGTCTATCTTGTCCGCAAGATCGACTCATTCCATGTGACAAAATGGCGACTCCACTGGGGACTTGATTGGTTTCCTTGTCTATACTTTGACTTGAGAAACTGTATTTTTTGTTTCTGTTTTTGACTTGATGATTGTGGGATTGGGTGAATTTAGTTAATTTTGAGTCAGTTTTTATTTTTCATAGTTTTGGGAGAGGTACGCACCCTCTGAGTTAAGCACAGTGCGTACCTGTACACACTTTTCCTTTGTACACAGAGTGTGGACGCACCTGTGTAAACAGGTTGCCTGCGTACCCTGTCAAAAATTTGAAAAATTTTAAATTTTTCTCTTTTTTATCAGTTTAGAATTTGTTTATAGGTTTTAGCCATTGCCCAGACCTGCTTGTTCCCTGTCAAAAACTTTCCTTGGTTTAATTTCATTAGTGTTAGGGTTTTAGGTGGAATTCCTAGGATTTTTTCTTGTTGGGTTTGTTTTTCGTTTTTGGTTGTGTAGTGGCTCTGAGCTTAGAAGTCGTAGGGACCTCAGATTACCTTGGTGTCTACCGATCTTCTTATGAGTCTGACCATTTATGAAATCTCCCCTTGTTGAGGAATCCGCTTTGTGTTTTCTCATTTCAAAATTTCGAAAAACTTGTATTTGAAAGTTGGAATTTTCATTTTTAAAAAAGAAAAATGAAAGATTGGTTGTTTTTTGACTAATTGTGATTTTGCATAAATTTGTCCTTAGCTCACATTTAGCTAAGTAAAACATCCTCAAAAAGACTTTTAGTAGGCTTTGACTTCAAGTAGCTTTTTATAGTTTGTAGCTCTCAAAGTTAGTCATTTTCATTAGTTTTGAGTGTTTTATTTACAAAATATAAAAAAAATCTCTTTTGGAAAAAGTTTGTTTTTGTAGTGATTGGGTGCTTTGAAAAGAAAAGGGAAATTTTTGTGAAATAACTAGATGTCTCGTTTTGAGTGCTTTGGAAAGGAAAAATCTCTTCTTTAAATTTGTTTAATTGAGAAAGATTTGTCTTTACAAAGTATTTGCATTCTCAAACTCTTTCTTAGTGTAGAAGTTCATCGAAGAGAAAAGATTGTTTAAATCATCTTAGGTGCATCTTTTTAGTGATTTCGAGTCGAGTCTTTACACCACGAGTTTCATCTCCGCCACCTCTTGACTTAAACAACAACCACTAAAATTAACGCTTAAAGTAAAATTCACCTAGTAACATTTTATTTCTAGGGCTCTGATACACCAACTTAGCTTAGGCTAGTGTCTTGGAGTAGGAGAGTAATTAACTCTCTAAGACAGTAAAAACAAACAAGTAGTTGTATCTTGTGGTAGGAAGAAATCCAATTGTTGCATTTATGCTCTGGGAAAGCTCCTCTTAAAGGAGAAGCACGAGATCGTGTCTGAACCAGTGTGGGAATCAATCCTTCCTCATTGGGAATGACGCCAGATATTCACGTATTAAAAACAGTAAACCTCAGATTAACCATTGTCGAGGAGCCTGGGGTCACTTGTTGGTAAACCTTGGATTATGTCAAGGAGCCTTCAAGGGGATTGAGCTTGCTACTCTGCCCTTGCGTGCGTATCGGATCGTAGACTGTTCCCCCAGGTGTATTTGTCTCAGTTGGTAACCTTAGTGGCCATATTCTTTAGGATTCTTCCTAAGGTGACAGTGGTGGGAAGATCCCACTGTACCTGGAGCAGACGTCGGCTAGACTCACTTGGATTTTCTAGGGGGTTCACTTCACTCGAGACGGTTAAGTGGAGGAACTTGGTCCAGTCTATTCATTAAGCAGGTTGTCGAGGTAACTGTTCCACCACCATTTTTGTACTGAATTCTGCGACGTTGGATTTCATCACCAACTAGTGTTTTCGGTCCGAAAAGTTACTATTTGTATGTGTTTGATCTCTAGATTCTTTAGGCGTGTGATTCAACTTTGTTTGGTTCTTTAGAGGCTTTAGGTGTTTTTCATTGATATTTTACTTTGTTTGCGTGTGAAGTAGTTAAAAGTTTTTAACTGTGGCTGAATTACCAAGATAGTCCCATAGACTTCGAGGCCAGTCTCCTGAGTTTGTAACCGTGGCTGATTTATTGAGGAAGTCCCGTAGACTTCGGGGCCAACCTCCTAAAGAAGTCCTGAGCCAGCTTGAAGACTTGAAAGTCCTCGTAACTCCTAGTGGTAGTAAGGTTGGGTCACCTGAAGAAGGAGAGTCTTCATTGGTTGTACATCCTGATTACCAAACTCTAGTAACAGGTTACGATCCGCAATCAATTTCGGTTTCCGAACTTGCTGGTAGCTTTTCATCTACTAGTAATATAGGTGAAGAACCTGAGATATCTGAACCTGTTACTCCAACATCAGGGTTTGTCTATCCAACTTCTAGTGGTCCTGATTCACCTAGGGTAGACAGAGTAATTACCCAAGATCTTCCTTCTGGACTTATTTCTATTGAAGAACTTGCTCCGGAAGAAGAAGTAGGCATCCCTATCCCTGAAAATCAACCTGTTCTTGATCTAAGGGAGCATGAATCAATTTTTTACAGTCCGCCTAGGAGTACTACTTGGTATCTTTCTTTGACTAATTATTTGGAAAACCCAGGGTTAAGTTTTTCACCACCTCGTGCTCCTTGTCATCCTAGAGGTTTTTATACTCCCGTAAATATGTTAGGTCAGTCGTCCATGTTTACTCAATCGCCTGAATATTTTTTGTACGACAGTCCTTCTATTCCCTCTGGGTATCAGTCACTTTCTGGTACTTTTTCGGGAGCATCTCCTCAACCCATTGAGCAAGGGTTATTAATTGTAAACAATAGTTCAAAGCCGTTGAGCATAGAAGACATTCTTATGATGTCAGGTTCTATTCCCAATTCTCAACCTCAAGGTAGCCAGTTACCGCCTAGGGGGCAACCTCAAGGTACACAATTTGCATCTAGGGGGCAACCTCAAGGACAATACGTACCTATGATACAGTACGTTCCTCAAGGTCAACCCCAGACTCAATATGTACCCCAAGGTCAACCCCAGTATCAATTTATACCTCAAGGTCAACCCCAGTATCAGTACGTGCCTCAAGGGTATCTACCCCAAGGTCAGTACTCGAACCAAGGTTTCCAACCACCCCAAGGTCAATCTTATGTTCAAGGAACGGGAAATGTACCTTTCAATTATCAATCCTACCCTCAACCCGATTATGGTCCTCAATATTCTCAACCTGTTATGGGTCAATACCCCAGAATGAACATAGTGTGGGATCCATCGCAAACCCAACAGGTGTTGCAGCCAAGTGTACAGTTGTCATCTCAAACTGGACAACCCTTAGTTTCTGGTACACCCCAGCAACTAGTCCAGTCTAATATTCAAACTTCTGTACCTTCGGTAGTTTCTCAGTCTAGGCCTACTGCGCCTCGTACTCCATCTCAAACGACTGCTGCAACTTCCGCAACATCTGTTCAATCTACCCCACCTACTTCTGGAGTATCGACAGCTCCGGTTTCTACTGTTCCTGTATCTACTCCTCAGACATCTTTACCACCGTCTGGATCCACGATTCAAACTACGGTTCAGATGCCTATAAGACAACTTGGTTTAAGTACGGTTGTCACAAGTCAACCACAATTCACCTATCAACCATACCAGGGACAGTACCAATTCGGTCCTGCTGTCCAGCAGCCAGTTTATCAGTATCAACCGTATCCTGGGTACACTTATCAACAACCTCAACAACCCCAGTACGGTCTAGTTAATCCTGGTTTTTCGGGAGGATACAATATCTCGAACGCGATTCCTATTCCTAGTTATCCCGGATATCCTCCTCCTGGGGTTGGTCTCATGACCCAGAGTTTTAGGGATCCTAATCAGCAGTTACCGTTTATCGCAACTTTGGACTTACCAGACTTGTTGCGCCTAACGAACGATCCGATTAATTATCTTCCGTTTTGGCCGCCAATGCCGAATAAGTTGCCCAGTGACATTCCCAAGTTCGAAGGTAAATCAGGAGAGGACTCGTCGAACCATGTGATGACTTACCACCTCTGGTGTGCGTCTAACTCCATCACAGATGATTCGATCCGTCTTAGACTTTTCCAGCGCACTGTAATTGGTCTCGCGGCCAAGTGGTACATTGAGTTACCGCGAGGCACTTTTTATAATTTTAGTTAGTTAGCTACCTTGTTTTTAACTCATTTCCAGTTGCCAATCCGATATGACAATGGCACGGAATTATTAACTTCGCTAAAATAGTCAACATCCACATACATTTCAAATCATATTCATGAGTGGAGACGTCGACGTCGTTTAGTGAAGGTATTTATTCCGGATCAAATCTTGGCCGAGTGGTTAGTAAAATCTTTAATGCCAAAGATCACTGAAGATGTTGCTAAAGCCGGAGTGGTTACTGAGGAGCAAGTCATTGCTCAAGCACAGTACCTTGACTTGGTTTATACTCAGTCAGGTACGTTACACGAAAAGATCCCTGATCTTCCCAAGTCAAATCAAATCGCTGCAGCTCCTTCGGGATCTCATGCTGCTGACGGTATGATTGGCACGGTTAACACTAAAGGTAAGAAGAAATCCTCCAAGAATTCTTCTCCTATTATAACCTTACCTGATTCCCCAACAGGAGATTCTTCTGCAGAGATTTCCACCGATATTCACGTTGTAGAGTCATCTACAGCTAAATCAAAATCCGGTGGGAAGAAGAAAGGAAAGAAGAAGAATAAAACGGACAAAAATTCAAAGGAGAAATCTGAAAAGGCGGAATCAAATGATGAAAAGCGCAAACCTCGTTATCCATGTCTCATTTGTGACGAAGAACATTTTACAAGAGACTGCCCTCATCGAGCAGAGGTTGCGAAGATCGTCAAAGGTTCCCAAACTCCTGCTGTTTTGAAGGATCCATTTCCAAGTCAAGACAACAAGATGATAGGTTCTTCCTCGAGTGCCAATGAAGAACCCATATTGATGATGTCCCATGTAAGGATTGCGACTCGATCGCAAGATTATGGCAGTAAAAGTCCTGTTGATGGTAAAGAAGCCGAATCTTCTCATTCTAATCCATCAACCTCAGCTCTCGATTCCGATCCACTGCAGATCGAGAAACCTAATCCAGACTTGGTAATCAAACCGCCCGCTAAGGGTATACTTCGAAATTCAGCTTTCAATCCACATGCGAGAGCGGCTCAGAACTATAACATTGTTGAAGATTTGGCTGTTTCACCCTCAGCAATGTCGACTTTGGAAGTGCTACAATCATGTCCAGCACAGTGTAAATTACTTTTGTCGTCTATAGGAGTTGTTGACGTTCAGGACCCGAACCTAATAATTTTCGATCTAGAAAGTAGTACACCACGTCTCCCTCATCAAATGGCTTTTCAGATCCCAATGATAGTCAAAAATAGGCCTATTCATCGGACTGTAATTGATGAGGGATCTTCAACGTGCATTATGTCGATACAGTGTTGGAGATCGCTTGGTTCTCCTTCACTAAATCAATCCCCAACAATTCTTAAGGCCTTTGATGGCCGTGGGTTTCATCCTTTTGGCATTCTACAGGATTTGCCTATAGGGGTTGAAGGAAAAACCATTAGTCTAGATGTGGAGGTGGTTTATGCCCCTCTAGACTACAACCTTCTCTTGCGTCGAAGTTGGTCTTACGCTATGACAGCGGTCGTTTCATCGGTTTTTCGAGTAATAAGGTTTCCACATAATGGAAAGATCGTAACAATAGACCAGTTGGCTTACTTTTCATCCGACCCAGCCTCTTCGGAGAGTATTCAGCATGTTGGTAAAACGACTATCCCATATAAGGATGTTGGAGTAGGATTAGTTAAAGATGCCGGTTTACTGGGAACTTTTCCTTTTCCTCCAATCAACGCATCATCTTCATTTGCAACTATTCATATGATTACATCAGACACCATTATTTATGATGATCCTTGGATCATCCCTTCTGAATATGAGATAGACTCATTTGGTAATTCCATGCCTTTGAGTCCATATGAAATTGCCTATGAAGCCGTGCAGTCTTTTGCCGACCTGTTTTCAACCGAAATTGACTTAATGAATGTGGTCCATGAGGAATCACTTTTCACGTCAACCTCGGATTTAACTACGTTTTCTGAACTTGTTCACTCTAATGAGAAAATTCGTGAAATCCTATGTGTAGATGATTTACCATGGGAAGATCTCCATCACAGATCTTCGTTTTTACCCGAGAATGATTGTTTTGAAAATGATTTCTCATCAATTTTTACAACTGAATATGTCAAGGAACCTCAGAATCCAATGAAACATCCCGATTCAGAGTTAAATTTGGGAAACATCTCTCGAACTATTCCTATTGACATTTCGGTTAAGCTCGGAATTGTTGAAAACATTCATATAGGCGCCTCGTGTACAGATGACGAAATTCAATTATATAAGGCCCTATTTCAAGAATTTCGCAACGTGTTTGCCTGGTCCTATGAGGAAATGCCAGGAATTGATCCCACGATTGTTGTTCATGAGATCAAGACTTACCCAGATGCTAAACCCGTCCGGCAACGTTTGCGTCAGATTCACCCACGAAAAGCTACTGCAATTAAAGCAGAAGTTGAAAAACTGTTGAAAGCAGGTTTCATTTATCCGATACCGTTAACGGATTGGGTATCGAATATTGTTCCGGTTAACAAAAAATAGGGAACAATAAGAATATGCATCGATTATAGGGACATTAATCGAGCCTGTCCAAAGGACAATTACCCAACTCCCTATATCGATCAAATCATTAATGATTGTGCCGGCAGCGAAATATTTTCCTTTATGGACGATTTTTCTGGATACAATCAAATCAACATTCTACCTGCCGATCAACCAAAAACGGCTTTCATTTGTCCATGGGGGACATTTTCTTATTGCAAATTGCCTTTTGGGCTTAAGAATACCGGAACAACTTTTCAACGAGCGATGTCTTATGCGTTTCATGACATCAAACACATTGTGCAACCGTATCTCAATGATTTGCATGCTCATTCATTACATCGAGCTGATCACCTCGTCCATTTATGAGCAATCTTTATGAGGTGTAGGCATTATCGTATTCGATTGAACCCACACAAATGTGTCTTCTGTATAGAAATGGGTCGATTGCTAGGATTTGTAGTTTCGAAAGCTGGCATTCTCGTTGATCCCTCAAAGGTCGAAGCTATCATCAAATTGCCTCCTCCTTCGAGTCTTCGCCAACTCCAAAGTTTATAGGGGAAAGCAAACTTTTTACGACGATTCATTCCTAACTACGCCGAAGTTACAAAGGGTTTTACCCGGTTGTTGAAACAAAATACTCAATTCTCTTGGGATGAGATAGCTTAGAAATCTTTTGATGCACTCAAACACGCATTGACCCATGCACCGTTGTTGCATCCTCCCCAGGATTACTTCTTGTATCTCGCCACCTCCCATTCCACCATTGGAATGGTCTTAGTTCAGTAAGATGAATTCGGAACAGAACATGTGATATATTACCTTAGTCGAACGTTAAATCCAACTGAGCTAAAATACTCACATGTGGAGAAATTGGCATTGGCAGCCGTTCAAGCTGTCCAACGTTTTCATCACTACATTTTACTACGTAAAACTACGGTAATTTCCGATTGCAACCCTATGATCTACATTTTGACCAAACAATTGCTAGGGGGCAAGTACTCTAAATGGATCGTTATCCTGCATGAGTTCGACTTGGAGTTTGAGAAATCTAAGTCTAAGAAATCTTTAGTTTTTGTAGAGTTAATGTGTGACTTCCCGCGTGTTGACACAGAAACTGTGGCAGAGGAGCCCATTGCGGACGAATCTTTGTTTCTAATCAGCACTTTAGATCTGTGGTATGGGGATATCATCGTCTATCTCCAGACCCAATCCTTTCGGCTAGAAATTTCAAGGTCAGAACGTCGGAAAATTCGATTCCAGTCCCAACAATTCAAAATTATTGGAGATACTCTTTATCGCCGTGGGGCGGACTCTATTTTTCGACGTTGCTTAGCTCACGAAGAGGCCGAAAGGGTTCTAAATGACTGTCACTCTGGAGCATGTGGCGGTCATATGTCTGGGTATGCCACAGCCCAAAAGATATTGCGTGCTCGCTATTTTTGGCCGTCCTTGTTTAAAGATTATATTATCACAGTTCGAAAATGCCACAACTGCCAGATTTTTTATCGTAAGATGCGCGCTCCACCTGCTCCCCTCCACCCCATAATTTCCATTGGTCCTTTTGCCAAATGGGGTATCGATTTTTATACATGTAACCCTCACTCGGCCGGGGGGCATGCGTATATCATCCTTGCGGTAGATTATTTTACTAAGTGGGTCGAGGCGATGCCTACATTTGAGGCAGACGGCAAAACAACTGCAATTTTTGTGTTCAATCATATAATTGCTAGGTTTGGTGTCCCACAAGTGATAATTACTGATCATGGGCGTCATTTTCGAAACGTTATGATGACCGAACTTACAGGCCAGCTTGGTTTATGTCACGATAGTTCAACCCCTTATTATCCACAAGTGAATGGTCTGGTTGAATCCATCAACAAAGTTTTAGTTATCATGATCCGATGAATCATTAGGATTCATCAGTCGAATTGGCACAACATGCTATTTTTAGCGCTTTGGGCGTACTGAACCTCAGTAAAAACATCAACAGGGTTCACTCCTTTCCAACTAGTTTATGGTTTGGAAGTCGTGTTACCCATTGAATGCGAAATCCCATCACTGCAAATGGCCATCGAGTTACTTCCAGCCACTTCCAAAGAGGAAAAGTGTTTTTTATACTTGGCTCAATTAGATGAGAATCGACGTGATGCTGCATTGGCAATCGAGACTCATGCAAAATGAATGAAAGCTCAGTATGATCAAAATGTGACCCCTCGAAATTTTTCGGAAGGGGATCTAGTCTTAGTTTATGACCAAGCTAATGATAAATTAGGCGCTGGAAAATTCGTTCCTATGTGGCATGGTCCCCATGTTGTTAAGTGAAAGCTAGCCAAAGGGGCTTATGAATTGGTAGACTTTAATGGGGACTCTTTGGGTAAACCCAGAAATGGTCTTTACTTGAAGAAGTATTATGCTTAAAGGAATGGGTATGGAGATTTTTAGTTAGGATAGTTTTTCTTTCTTGCTGGTGTGTTTTAGTTTAAAAAGTGTGCTTAGCTTAGAGAGTGTTTTTTCCGTCATTATTCCTGCTTATCTTGGTTTTACTCTTGATATTGCAGATGTCGATGCCTCTCCAAACATACATTGGATTTGCTGATGGTGCTTGTCGTAATACACAGAACATCTCTTCTGCAGCTTGGGTTATCTATTCGCCCTCTGACGAGTTAGTTTCTATGCATGGGGTAAGCCTCGATCAAACAACAAACAACATTGCAGAGTACAGTGCAGTGATTGAGTTATTGTCTGAATCTATTTCATTTGGGATTCGGAGTTTGATAGTGAGGTTAGATTATGAACTCATTGTATTACAACTTAATAGAGTGTATGCCATTAGAAATCCAGTGTTATTAAGATTATTTTTGAGAGTGCGTCTCTTGGAACGTGGGTTTGATTATATTGAATATCAACATATTCCAAGGTCTTTAAATACATTAGCAGATGCAATCGCTTCTCGAATGTTAAATAGACATTTGCAATAATCATACATGTAAATTTAAAACCATTCCATAACATGATTTACAAGATAAGCCGGTAATAGTGATATATATATAGGAGTGTGTCAAAAAATTCATCGTCTTTGATCATAGGTTGAAAAACACCTTATGATCGGCAAAAATGATAAGTACAAAAAACAATAATGTCACATGTGCCCACAATAGGCTATCATCCTATCACTGGTGATGATCTCTATAAGAAACCACTGCCCATGCCACCTTGCAAAGGAACCTCCTAAAAGGTCCCGGGACTCCAATCACATAGCGTTGAAGTCGACGAGGAATGTCATCTATAGTGGTCTCAGGAATATCTCCTGTCAAGCGCTCGAGATGACCTTCCAACTCGACCAAAACCTCTACTGATTCGTCCTGTGGGGCTAGCACCGATGCAGCTGGTTGCCTCCTCTCGAAAGGCCGGAGAGCGGCTGGTTGCTGTGGACCCACATCTGCATTTGAAATTTTTACTATCAGTTTTGAGACGATGGAAAAATAAAAATAAAAATTAAAATAGGAAAAGTTGAAAAGGATTTTACCTGACTCATCCCACTGCTCTCCTGGTGGAAGAGCCATGTCTGGGTCACCACGAAAATCTAGCCCAGAGTAAGGGAAGTCCTGAATGGAAAAGACCTCGTTTTCGAACCATTGGAAATACTCAGGTTTGAACCGAGCAACCTCTGTCCTCTTGTCCGGGTGACGGGCCATGATTGCGACCCATCGCATCAGTTTGGGCTCTCGAGGAAGCCTAGCTCCAATAGTAAGGTGCTGCGGGATTAGCATAGGAACCCTCTCTAGGCCAAAACTCACAACCAAAGCCCCATAACCAAAGGTCTTTAGTCATCCGCTCTTGGCCCTGGTCAGTTGGCCTTTCACATTGGCCAGCACAGCATTGCACCAGTTGAAGATGGTGCCTCAAAAGCAATCAACTGCCATACGCACCTGGGATCCGGTGGCAATATGTAATACGGCAGCTCCGCAAAGTCTGGTGATAGTAAACACAATCACCACGAGCTTAGGACGGGATATGGTCTTTATGTCTATCCCTTTGTCTCTAACATGGCTATTGTAGTACTCTAGCCGGAGGCTATCGACAGACTGGCCACCTGGCCTAGTCCCGTGCAGAGTCAAGTCTTCGCCTCTCTTAGGCAAACCAGTCAAGAAATAGATGTCTGTCAGCTCGATTTCGAGCCGGTGGCCGCCAATGAAAAAGCACTGGTCCTGTATACTCCATCTGTCAACTAGCCAATGTAAGAAATCCACCTGAGCCCTCATGCCAGGAATGGTCCAGAATTTGTACAGTCCACACGCCCTCAAAGCATCAAGTGAAGGCTGATGATTCCATGCGGCAGTATCCACGTCCTCATGCTCTCGTTCATGCCAATCTAGCATGATATACTCTCTGCATCAAGTAAAAAGATTAATTAAATTGCTAGAAAACATTTTGATTGGTCCATTTTTGAGAATTTTTGGGTTCAAAACCCTTGCGGCAGGGTACGCACCCTCCGAGTTAGACACAGTGCGTGGGTCCGCACTTTGTCTACATGGAAGGTGCAGACCCCGAGCTTTTTCCCAATGGAGAAAAAGTCGGGGTCCGCGGGTCCGCAATGGTAAACCTGCGGACCCCCACGCGCGGGTTTTGTGCCTAAAAACCCTCCCAAAAAATGAAATGAAGGACTAAATCAAAAAACTAAACAGTTGAAAATGAAGAGTAGGATGATGTGGATTACCTGGAGAAGACGGCGCTCGATTCCGACGGTTGTATTTTCCACAATCTTCACGGGAAGTTTTCTAAGCAAAAGCACTATTTTCTCACCCAAACTCAAACGGTAAAAATGAATCGACAAAGGCCCTTTTTATAAGTTTTTTGAGTAAATAAATCGCAAATTTGTTTGTGTTTCACTTTGAAAAGGTATTTTGCAACGCTTTTATCCATTTCAAACAGGTATGAGTAATGTTTGTGTTTTTGTGTAGAATAAAGGATTATTCAGGCGAAATCTATCATTTTCGACAGAAAAACATGTAGAGTCATCTTTAAGCTCTTTTTTGACTCCTAAAACATGAAAAGATTGTCGAGTTTTCTTTTAAACTCGTTAAAACGGAATTAAAATATGGTCCACTTACAACTCTTTTCCGACCGTAAAAACATGAAAAGATTGCCGGATTTTTGTCGTTTCGAATTCGATATTGATTATAAAACGACGTGCCATTGATCGCTTTTTTACTTTTTCGGGTCAAGGGCACTAATAACGAAAAGTACTCCTTGGTCGTAAAAGATCAAGCGGTTCTCTCAAGTATTCTTTTATACTTTTTCGGGCTTGGGAGACACAAATTTATGAAAAAGTCAACCCTAGAGTCTTCTTAAGTTTTTTCAGACTCTCTAAAATTGAAAAACGCCGAGTTTCTCCTATACTGGATTAGTTGAAATTTCACAGTAAAGGACCTGTTCAAATACAAACAGGAACGAACCACTCCTTCTTAGGGTTCGAATTTAAACTAAGTTGGACTCATCCGAAGGATGAGCTTATAATCAAGCAAATTTTATCCTCCTCATGCTTGTCAAAAATAAAGAGGTACTTGCCAGAAATGGTGGGGGAAAAGAGAGAAAAATGAGTCTGTTTGTCATACTTTGTAACCACTCTTGAACACGACACTTTTATTCACCTGGGTTGGGAAATCCTTTGCCTAACAATTGATCAAACCACATTGAAAGTCTTCAGTCGGTTTCTGGGTATTAACTTTGGGTCAATTGTCACCAAGCCATCTGTCGTGTCGTTATGTGTTCAAGAGGTCACTGCCAATAAGCCATTCATATGTAAAATATCTGTCATCCATCTTGACCATCCCTGAGTCAGTCCTTGCAACTAAATTTCTTCAACTTGATCTATGATTTCGTGTTGTGGGCTTGCCTACGATGGATCACTTTCTATCGACATCAGCTCATTATCTAGAAAGATGATCTAGGAATTGTCAGTACCTTGAAATCTACATGCCTCAATGGCAGGTTTCTCGCCTTTGACGACAGTTTACATCATTGACTTTCAATCGAAGGATTCCGTGATATGTTCGACATCAACACATTTATTCACATCTCATGGATTGTACTGGGTACTTTGAGAGCCATTGACATCACTGGTGGTTTCTCTCACACTTGTTAACAGTTTACATCATTGACTGGTAATCAAGTGTTTTCTACCATGTTCAACATCAACACATTTATTCGCATGGATAGAATCGTACTATTTCGGGAAGTAGAAATGAAGACCCTGGATCTAGTTTCCACCATCCAGGCTGCGAGGAATTTTGTATTCATTATATTGTGGACTATTCATAAACAAATGGCTGCGTCCATACTGTGTTCACATGAGTCTATACTTGTGATGTTTTACAAGATCATTCCTATATCAGAGCAGTAGATTGTTTTCTAGTTAGTTTTGATCTGAGTATGGGAATGCCTACCTCAGCGATGATATGATCTCATATATATATCTTGCATTGAATGTTTTTACAGGTTCCGACCAGGCTCTCCTCAAGATGATCCTCGAAATGATAAAGTACTTCACTCTTACTATATGATAAATGAAATCCTCATCTACTACAGACTTCGTAATTTAGGGGGCAATCTGTTACACAAAAATATCATCACTATGATTATTTACAGTCAGTATGGGTCTATCATCACTTGTACTGTCCTCCTAAGCAAAGTCTAAGACCTCAGCTCTTCAAATCAAGCTTTGGAAATGGGAGAAAGTCATTAAAAATCAATGTAACTTTGGTTCTGCACTTTCTCTCATTGTCACCTGCGGTCCCGCACCTTCTGTGTACAAAATCTGCGTACCTACCCGCTCTGTCCCTAACGGTGTAGGTGCAGACCCCTGTGAAAGTCAAAAGGCGCAAGTTTTATCTTAAAAAACTCACTTTGGGTTAATTCTAGAGTTTTCTAGAAGGAATTTTGACGTGGATTGTTCGCTCTGAGGTGGTTCATGCATCCCAAAAGAGAAGGAGCTAATCCCTTGACTAAAGGAGCTATCCCTTTGAAGGAGGACCTAGTAACTTCCCTCCATTGCACTATAAATACAGGCATTGGGGTGAGGACTAGGGAGGTTAGAAGCTAAACATTTTGAGGGTAAATGCTGGTGAAATTAAGACTTCCTAGTTGAGCTTAAGAGCAGAGATCACATACCTTTTGGGCTTCATTAGGGAGTGAGTGAAACTTGTCAAAGTAGAGGAGACTTCTTGTTGGACCCTGGGAGGAGCTTGTACAGCGTCAAGGAAAAGGTTGTAAAGTTCTTCTTCTTTTGAATTAATACAATCAAACTCATTTTTCTCAACAAGTATCTTATGTTATTTGTTTCATGGACTCCTTGACTTTCATGTTAAATATGTTTTATGCAATTGGTTTTTCAGGTGCTATTTAATTTGTTTGCCTTGTTTTTGTTTGCAGATTCATGAAAAGGAGCTCATTTGAATCAAAGGAGCGAGGGCATCCACAAGCTTGCGTTGGACCAAAGGTAGGCCCTAAAAACACTTGTTTGCTATTGCTTATTGAAACATATTTAGAGAAAGATAGTGTCTGGTTGGTTTGCTTGTCATTAGGTCTTCTTTAGATTCTAAGAAGGTCTATCTTGTCCGCAAGATCGACTCATTCCATGCAACAAATCATTTATATGCTTAGATAGAAATGTACCACCCTCACTATCAAACTTGAACTAAGAGAGGGAATGAACGAGTTCCATGAAGATTGAAAGTTTACCATGAGGTAGGCTAGAAAAAAACTCCAATATTATGATTTGGGAAATATCCATTTAAGATAAGAGATTAAAATAGACTCAATGGGCACATCTTGTCAACTAACCCTCATACTAGCACCAAAATGTTGATAGTGTTGGATAATACCAACATAGAAGGGATCTCTCCGATATAAGGTCCTAACTAGACCTCACATCATTTGGTGTAGGAGTCCCATCCAGAATATGACCTGGTTGTTGTTTACTTAAAGATATGGATTGTCTTTAGCTATCAACATGAGAGAGAAGTGCAATTTTCCTTTCGCATGAGCAAGCTAGTATGCCTTGTGAACATTTGATTATCGCTGTATCAAGGTTCTTATACTACGAGGGGGAATTAAGTGAGACTCTAAGAGATAATTAATAGTACTACCCTGATGGAGACACACGTGAAAGAGAAAGGTTCGTCTAACATCAAGTGAAATAGTTCACAAGGATGTGATGATCATTATAAACATAACAACACCTTTCCAACAAGGAGCACTGAAGTAACTGAAATAGTTCAATTAATCTAGTACTAATGAAAGAAAACATGAACTATAAACATTCAATAATAATCTTAGAAACATTCACAATCCATGTGGAAAAAGTGTTTTCCATGGAAGGCTTCAATATTTAATCAAAATTCCCAAGATACATTATTGCAATGAACACCACTAGCTTCAATAGTGGAGCATTAGAGCCACTACTTGATCCCAAAAAGTACTAAATATGTCTCTCTAATGCCTTATGGGAGGATTCAAGGTTAAAAGTCCTTTACATGAGTAATGGGGATGTATTTATAATTTGAGGAATGACCTTTCACATCCTCATGTATCTTGACTTTCCAACTTCTAGTGACCTTTGGACTTCTACAACCTTTGGAATTACATATAACTTTTGATATTACATGTCTTTTGGACTTCCATGACTCTTTATTTCATACATGACTCTTGGTATTCCACTTATTTGTCTTTACAATGATTACAATAATACTTCATGACTTCCACATCATCATGTGATAAGAACGTGACATGTCACTATCTTTGATGACTAGGGCTAATAGTGACTAGTGACATGGACTTTCTCCAGTGGTGACATAGTTTCCACTTGCATCTCCGTTCTTTATGGAGCTTCAATTCATTGATGTCCTCACCCTTCAAAGGGTATTTGATGCAATGAAGTCTTTGGAGTGCTTTTATCATCAATATTCAAGTGTGTTCTTCATTCTTTAGATGCTTCCTTTGTTTTTTCTCTTTTCCCAATCTTCCTCATGTGTGTTTTCCATGATGTTTCTGGAATACCTACATCTACAATCACTCATGACAAGCAACCATCAGCCTGAAAATCCCCTAACATACCGTGTTTTATGAATATTTTATGTTCATGCCTTTTTAGTGTGCTCAAGAGAGATAAAAGGGTCTTTTGGGTGCATGGGCGCACTTTGAAAGGATGAAGAGTTGAAGAGGAAAGGCTTTATGACTTTGGCATGTGCTCATGTGCTGAAGAGAGGGAGATAGTTAAGGTAGGGTGCATAGCGCAATTCTGAAGGATGAAGGGGGAGACTTCAGGCTTCCCAAGTGTGCTTTGCACTCAAGGGAGAGAAAGAGGGTGCAAGGTGTACTCTTGAAGGCGGAAGGATGAAGCTTCATTCCTTCAAAGTGTGCTCATGTGGTCAAGAAACCAAATAGGGTGCATGGTGCAAGTCCGAATGTTGAAGGATGAAGCTTCATTATTTTGATGTGTGCTCATGCACTCAAGATACCAAAGAGGGAGCATGGCACAAGTATGAAGGTTGAAGGATGAATCTCTATGCCTTCGAAGTGTGCTCATGTGCTCAAGAGACCAAAGAGGGAACATGGCAGAAGTCTGAATGCTAGAGGATGAATTTTTGTGCCTTTGAAGCGTGCTCATGCACTCAAAGGGTAAAGAGAGCACATGGTGTATTGTGGAAGGTTGAAGGGTGGAGCTTAAGGCCTTCGAGGTGTGCCCATGCACTCAAGGATGGCACATTCCTTAAGGTCGAAGGAGTGCTCTCAAGGAGGGTGCATCCCTTCAAGTCAAAGGAGTGCTCTCAAGGAGGGTGAATTCGTTCAAGTTGAAGGAATGCTCTCAAGGAGGGTGCATGCCTTTGGGTCGAAGGAGTGGTCTCAAGGAGGGCGCATTCCTTCAAGTCGAAGGAGTGCACTCAAAGGAATGCTTGGTTTTTTGAAGGGCGTAGTTCAGAACAAGGAAGGGGATAGATGGATTAAGGAGTGTGCTTGGTGCTCTTGGAGGGTGCATGGCACACTTTTGAACAATGAAGGATCCTCAATCAAGGCTTCAGGGTGCACTCATGTGTTCTTGGATTCAATGGGTTTGCTTTGAAACCAAATATTTCTCTATGTCTGGGATATAGGAAAAGGGGTGAACATGATGAGTTTAAACATGAAACCATGTGCGACTCATATGAACTCATAGAGAAAACTTAGATAAGCTTGAACAATGATAAATTTATGTCAAAACACTACTTTGTACACATTCCCCAAGTACCATGAGTGAAGTGTGCACAACTGCAACCCAAAAGTATCATTTTACAACAACAAAGATGTTACGGTCATGAAATGTACCTAAATATGTTCTAATCAATGCAAGAACACTTCATAACACTCAAGAACACTTGAAACACATAGAATAACATGAGACAACATTTTATGATCAAGGAAGCACATTAGATACGATGGTGATAGTAGGCTCCAAAATTCGAATGTAGTGAAATTTTTGGAGGTTGTTGTAGTAGCAACAACACCACTACAATTTCTTCTCACTGCAAACTCTTGCTTTCAATACAATAGTAATAGTAAAATGGCTTGCATTACCATTCTTGCTCCCTGTATCTTCTACAACTTTGAGCTTATTTAGCTTATATTTCCATGTCTTTGCCTAAACAAAGTAATAATGTGATAACTCTGCAGCATGAACAAAGAAGAACCATAAGAAAAATCTAATATATTTTCATTCGTTTATACAAAGATCATTTCATCATTACTTTGGTACAAATGCATATTATTTCGATAGTACTTGTCATTAAGATCTGAAAATGTGTTTGACACATGACTCTTTGTTGAACAGATGTGGGGTTAATTTCATTTAAACATTAAATGACCTCCAATATACACATTAACCACAATAAATTTGATTACCCTTAATTACCCATGTTAACTCTTAAAGTACATGGATTAACAATTTAACTACAAGGATTAACACTAATGTTGCGCCACAACGAGAATTCTCTTTCATTATATAACATAAGGCCTCTACTTTTTTAATTAATCCCTAACTTTAGTGCTCTATCATGAAGTGTTCTCGCTGCTAACATGGATAGACGATATAGATAAGATGTTGACGTGTAACCCATGTGATAGTGACACATGTCAACCAGATAAGGAGCCACACTAATGCTTTCGTTAAATGACATAAAGCTCCTCGTCTCATGGTAATTTGTGTTGATAAATGAATCGCTAAGCCTGATATGGCTATTGTAATTCACCTAGCACCTCCATGTGTCACCTATTTTGGCCAGATCAACATGCATAAATCAATTATTTCAACTACCATGTTTCCTTATTTTGCGGAAACTCATCATCACTATGTACACTATGCTTGCCACAATGGCTACTGCCAACTCAAGTTAATTAAAAGGAACAAAACATCAATTTTCACATTATTTGACATATATTTTCTCATTCACTGGCAACGTTTTGGTGAAATGTCCTATAAACTAAATCAACCTCCAATGGCGCAGATTAATGCATATTAAAAATTTAATTAAGGCTTAATCTTATGATTAACAAAAGCTCATCTGCTAGTAAATGAAATTATTTTTGCCATTTATTGGGCAAATCAATGTGTAATCAAGACATCATTCGAGTGCTTAACATCATTTAATCTAAAGCATTGTGTAACACTTACTAGTTTTCAAACCACTGGGGATAAATAAATCAATAAAATTTAGACGGATCCATAGCCAGTATCTGTCACAGTAGATTGTGGAAATGGGAGGTGTTTCCACGTACAAAAATATGGTTTTGAATAAGGACAAAACATAAACCTTGCACTACCTTAATTGTGCCAGTGTATTGAAAATAGCACCAACATACCAACAACTACCAAAAGAGGAAGGGAATATGTATTTATCCCACTTGTTTCTTCAATTCTTGTATTTCTCTCTTTAAAAAGAACCTTTAAAACTAATCAAAACAAATATCCAGATCAAGAATCCAAAACATGAAAACATTGTTGGATCAAGGATATGTTTGCCTCTCCAAGGTTTATGTCGATTGGAAAGACTAACAAGCACCTTTTATAATCGATTAATTCTCATGCGTATTGTAATTCACACTTTCGATGTTATCCTTTCCAATATCAGGTATGGTGACATCAATTTGATGTTGCTCACTAATTCCCTTTAATTTTTAACTCAACTTTATACGATAAGATCCATCATAACTTATGAATATGTCTAGAACAATTTGCCCAAATTGACAGGATAACTTATGTCTACCTCCCTTGTTATACCTTTCTTCCTCCCCCAGCTAATTTGTAACATTTGTTGTGTTGACTATGACCTTTATAAGAATTTTTGTATAATTGATTATCACATCATGATAATCTGATTGTTGGCGGAATTTTTTTTTCAATATAATGAACTTATTAATTTTGAAATTTGTTTATGTCCTAATCTTGGTACCAAAATGTTTGAATGCTTATTAAATGTAAATTATGCATTAATGCTTTAGTCAATACCAAAATTAGAGTGATCATGACCTAATGCTTTAAAATGATTAATTAAAGATCTAGGCTTTAATTAATAATAATAATAATTAATTATAATACTGTTATTTAATAAATTTTAATTATTATTCAAAAATTTAAATCCAAGGAGAAGGGATGACAGGCCAAATTTCTGAGGCGATGGGCTCTGACATGAACTATCATACCCATCTCATTGAATTTAATGTCGAACCCCTATAGTTTCAAAAAGAAGCTTTGATCTAATTTTGTTATTAATGCACCTAGCAGTGCCATCTTGATATTCCCTTCTCATGAATCGAAAGGGTGACATGAAAAAGAAGGTAGCGTGGGGGAAAATATTTCCCTCTTGGCCATACCTAAAAGGGATCTTAACGGCACAAGTATGCTAGCCACATTCAGAAAAGGGGTTTGATTTTGGATTTTTGGAGAATTCTATGGAGAGTCAGCGCTAGTGTGAAGCTCATGGAGAGCATTCAACCTACACTAGATTGTTGCTACTCAATCTTTAGTTTGTGTGTGGTGTTGTTAGCTTGGCCATTGAAGAAGATTGAATTAAAATCATTGGGTGTTTGCGAAGACTAAGAAATATCTAGTGCTTATTATGGTTCAAAAACCATCAGTGTTTTTCCTATGCTAAGAAACCACTCATATAGTGAATCTTTGGTGCTTGTTATTGGATGAGAAACCATTGGTGTTTCTATGGATGAGAAACCAACAATGTGACTTCCCATAATGATGATAAACCACCTATAAGTGATAGCACTCCCTTCGTTGATTTGATGTATCGCTTGATGAATTTAAATCTCAGACTCTGGACTTGGCACGGGGATGGTGAGTTATGAGACAGAATAGTGTAACTTCCTATTATTGGGAGAATAGTTCGAATCCCTTCTCCATCGCTAGCAGAATTTAACTATTATAGATAAGTTTTTTGTCTGAGCATTGTTTGTGAATTTTGAGTTCATCAGTATACATTCAGTGTGAATTTACATGAATGTTTAATTTCTAGCTCTATATGTTAGATGGGTCACATCTTCCAAATTTATGTATGTTGTTAAATTGTCTACTTGATTGGATTCCAAGTCGTATTATGTATATCTCATGTTTTTGGAATTATATATACACACACGCGTGTACTTTTGTATTATTGGAACCCCACCTCCATGGTTCACAACATTTCCCTTTTCTTAACAATTGCACTTATTATATTTAATTTGCACTCTGTCGAGATGGTATTTGTGAATTCTTGAGAAGAGATAAACACACATCTTCGTATTAAGAAATTGGTTGGGTCACGCCATTGTTTTCTCAAGTTTTGCTTTGCTAGGCTCAACACCTTTATTCAGAAACATATGTTCACCCATAAGTTCATGATGTAACATATTTAGCTAAATAATATACATACATACACACACATATATATACACACACAATCTGGGCTAATTGGGCTAACGAATTCACCCAAATTAATTATGCAATACCAAATTAATATTGTGATTCATATAAAAAAAATAGGCTAATAAATTCTCCCATCCAAACTATGCAATGCCAAATTAATAGGTGTAAATTACATGAATAGTCTCATAGTTATGGAGTAAGCAAAGTAAATAGTTGGCCCAAGCCATTTAATAAAATCAATGGGTGTCCACATAGGATATGTAAATAACTTACAACTTATATGAACCATTTATGTTTGCATTTCAATGGTTTTTCGACGTATTACTTAGATGCGAACAAAATGGCCTCAGGCCATAAGTAACTTAATCAAATGATCAATGGAATTGTCAGTGTATGTATACAAGTTTGGATCCCCGACCCTTGATAGGCAATGGATTAAACCCCATATGTATATATATATTCGCCATCGGCATAATCTGGAGACAAGAACATTTGTAATGGCTTTTGACCCCCAACCACTTATGAGCGATACGTTAGTTCCCATGATAATCCACCATAGGCACGTTCTAGAGGTAAGAACGTGTGTAATGGCTTGGGACCCTCGACGGGAGATGAGGTAGGTCCCAAGAGTATCTGCCATTAGCATGATCGGTGAGAATGTTTTGTAATGGCTTGGTGTTGGAAAAATACTGAGATGGGGGTGAATCAGTATTTTTAAAATTCACAATAATAATTTTATTTTCTGAAATATGTACATGACTTTACCTAATCCAACTAGTGTATATATGCCACTGTTGTAAAAGAAACTAGAGTATCCTTAGTAAACTTGTAAAACAGCTAATTCTTTATCTATTAAGCTTGAACCGGAATGTAAGAGATTTATAAGGCATTCGATAAGCAGTAAACAGGCACAGTGAGAACATAATAAAGAATCACACATAAGCAACACCGATGAACAACATGATTTAAGGTGGAAACCCAATGTGGGAGAAAACCAACGTTGTTGTCATCTCGGTATTTATAAACTTATTAATATCAAAAACTTCCTACATTATTGTACTGATGCAAACTCATATCAGTACACAAGCACCCACCTGCTGAAGGCTACAACCTTCACTCGTTTTCTAGCTCCTACTAGAAGGGAACTCCAACCCCCTAATCTAATCACCAACTACTACTAGCGGGAAGCTTTGACTTCCTCACTAAAGGCTCCAACCCTCAGTAACATCCATGGACCACGTTTTATAAATTTTCATACTAGATCCAATATCAACACTTAAGATCAACAATCAAACTATAACTCATCACTGTAATACAATCATCAATCTCTAACACAACTGATTCAGTGAATCATTGAAACCCAATCAAATGAAACTTTAATAAAAACTTAACCAATCAACTAGAACATTCAGATCACATAGAACTGAACTCAAAATACTACAACACATAGAATCAACCGCAACCCTAATTATTCAAATCCCAAAATGTATACGCTACTTCACTTAAGGAAACTTGTGTGTATATCTGTTTTTTTGTAGAGAAACCCGTGTACATATCTTAATATACTAAAAACTGCAAACTTGTAATTTTGAATCAGACACAGAGTTGACTAGATATATTCTAAAATATTCCGTTAGCTTACAGAACCCTCTTATATTCAGTAGCATCAATGATGTTTTCAACTAATCAACATGTAAACAAATTCAACTTCATCATTCAATCAGTTCTACTTCAGACATTATCACTCAACCCAGATCAATATGAGAACATCATTGACAGACAGCAGAGAAACAACAACATTGATAATGTAGATCAATCATTTATGAACAAAAACCTTTACTTTATATACGTGACTTTGATGAAGCAAACCCATGTGTATACGCGCTTTTCCTGAGACCAACCAGCATATAGATCTACAGATTTTGACCTAAAATTGTGTAGCTCTTTAGAACTTTAGAAAGATCCAGATCATAATATTCAGAGATAAAAACATGCATCAGTATTGAGATCTAGTCAATCCATGATTAGATCATAAAATGAAATTTATTTCAGGTCTCATGATCCTAATCCATCATTGTATTCATCGATGCATAATTATTTCAGATCTATGTGAAAATATGGCCCTTACAATCCAAATATACTTCATATTGAAATATTCATCAAGAACCCTTTCACTTGTACACTTAGCACTTTGATCTTCACCTCTTTATATAGTTTATCCCTTATCCAATATCACGGGTCAAAAGTACACTAGTGTTGGTGGTAATATTTGACGTGATCAATATTTGTTGTCGCGCTCATTACTATGGGCCAATACCATGGTAAAGACCCCTGGTATTTAGAATACCATGTTGCAAAAACCATACACTACTTTGCTTCACCAAACTCATGTGTATACATGACGTGTCCTTGACGAACCCGCATACAGATTTTCAAATATTCACCTGTATCAAACTTCTGATTCTGATCTGTAAACCTTTGACCCATCATTTTGGTATTATGTTCCATCATTTTGTCACCTTTGAATTGACCTGTGGATTCATCTATTTACCATATACTTGTTTTGTTACAAGTGAGTTATCATCAAGGACAACACATGCGTCATAATACCAACAATCTCCCCCTTTGGACTTAATGGCAACCATGTTTTTGTTAATCACCTCAACCTATAGAAACATATTAGATACATCAAATAATTGTTATTCAAACACCAAGATATTCTCCCCCTTTGACATCAAGGGAAAAAGGGTGGATCAAAACTCCCCTTGTGGATCAGATTTGCACTATATTGTTCATGCTCCCCTTGAGTACATGCTGAATCTTCAAAAATATTTTCAAATGAAGAACATGACTCTATAACTCAACTAAGTAGGACCTTTCTCTCACCAAGGACTCATACTTACATCAACCACCCAACCAAGTGGGGATACAAATTTGACATGACCTAAAAATTCCATACATAACTGAATATGAAAATTATTACATCATAGGTCTCCACGTGACCTTTACATCAAATGACAGATATGACATTAATAACTAATACCAAAAGATCTTAATAGCACCATGATTTAGCAACCAGAATGCCAACAATGCATTATATTCGATAAGGCTAATGCTCCCCTTGAACCTATGCTACCTGTTCATTTTCAACAACTCATTCATCAAAGTATCTTCATCAATCAGATAAATATCAATGAGAAAAATATAACTCAATATCATATCAATAGAGTGTACCCATCAACACCAGACCAAAATATCAGATCATAGATGTCACAAGCATGTCAGAGGTTGATCTTGAGTTTGTCCCACTGTTTTTCTATCAAAGAAAAACATATGCGATGTTCTGTAAAGAAACTCACGTATATACATGACTATACTTCATGAAACATGTGTATATCTAGGAACCTTCTAAATTTTCACCTGTATACTGAACATACTAGATTAATAGAAAAATGAGGCAGAGACAACTCTCGGTTTCTATCTGAGATATTGAAATGCTTCTCTACGAAGGGGTTTAATAAATATATAAGAAACTTGTTCTTTGGAGGGAACATACTCCAATTTAACCTTTTTCTCAAGCACTTGTTTTTGTAGAAAGTGATACTTAATGGGAATATGCTTGGTCTTGGAGTTCATAACAGGATTTTTCAAAATACTAATATCACTTGTATTATCACATGGGATGGAGATTGGTGGAGAACATTTGATTTGTATATCTTGTAATGTTTGCATCATCTAGAGAAGTTATGTGAAATAAGATGCAGCAGCCACATATTATGCTTCTATTGTAGATAAGGAAATGGAATTTTGTTTCTTGTTGAACCAAGATACCAATCGGGGCCCCATGTAAAATGCACCTCCACTAGTGCTTTTCCGGTCATCAATGTTTCCAACCCAATCCACATCTGTGTATGCATGAAGGGTAAGATCAACATCTTTAGGATACCATAGACCAAAGTCTTTGGTTCCTTGGAGATATTTGAATATTCACATTACTGCCTGAAGATGTGATTCCTTTGGATTGGCTTGGAAACATCCAACAATCCCAACTGCATGCATGATATATGGTCTGGTATTTGTTAGATAAAGAAGTCTTCCAATCATGGACCTGTACTCTAGTTGGTTTACTGTGGGAGAATCATCATTAGAACTGAGGCTACATCCTATCATCATAGGAGTACATACATGTTTGCACTCTTCCATCCCATACTTCTTCAGAATTTGCTTGAGATATTTTGTTTGTGAGAGAAAGATGCCATATTTTTCTTGTTGTACTTGTAGACCAAGAAAATAGGTTAGTTCCCCAAGTAAAGACATTTCAAATTATTGTTTCATAAAGAAGCAGATTTTTGACTCATAGATTCTTCATTACTGACAAAAATAGTATCATCAACATAAACAACAATAATAACTAGTTTATCACCCTCAATTTTTGTGTACAAGTTGTTGTCTGCGGATCCTTTTGCGAAACCTTATTGTTGCAGATATTTGTCAAGACGATAATACAATGCCCGCAGAGCTTGTTTTAGCCCATATAAAGCCTTTTTGATTTTTCATACAAGGTTTTCATCATTCACCAAAATGAATCCTTCTGGTTGTTCAACATATACTTCTTCTTCTAGATCTCCATAAAGGAAAGAAGATTTTACATCCATTTGATAAAATTTGAAATTTCAAAAACTTGAAAATGCAAGAAACATTCTTATGGCTTCAATTCTAGCTACTAGTGTAAATGTTTCTTCAAAGTATATACCTTCTTGTTGAGCATAACCTTTACAAACAAGTCTATCTTTCTTCCTAATGACCTCTCCATTTTCATTCAACTTATTTTTGAATAACCATTTTGTCCCAGTGACATTTTTATCATGAGGCCTTGCAACCAATTCCCAAGTATCATTATTTTTAATTTGATCAAGTTCTTCAATCATGGTCTTAACCCAACATTCATATTTACTAGCTTAATTTATTTTGTGGTTCAATGGTGGGTAATAAAGCTAGATAACTAGAATATCCTACAAGGGTTCTCCTTGTTTGTACCCCAAATTCATTTTCTCCTAGAATTTGAGTTTCTGGATGATTCTTTTGAACATACCTGGATGGAGTATTTTCTTTGTCTAATGTGTCTTCTTCTATTGCTTCATTATTTTCTTGTTCTATATCATTGTGATTTGATGTGGGAAAGCATTCATCATCATCATCCTCTTTTATTGATGTTACCTTTTTGGGCCTTGTGCATGCTTCATCAATCACTACATCAATGCATTCAACAATTTTCTGAAGTCTCTTATTGTAGCATTTGCATCCTTTGATTCTAGATGAGTAACCAAGAAGTATTCCTTCATCTTCTCTAGCTTCAAACTTACCAAGTTTTTCATCATTATTTTTTATGAAACATTTTCTTCCAAAAACTCTAAAATGCTTTACACTAGGAGGCTTACCATACCAAAGTTCATATGGAGTTTTATCATTATTCACACAAACATGAACCTTGTTGAGAATACTTACTACAGTATGTGCAGCTTCAGCCCAAAAGGTGTCAGGAGTTCTAGACTCATCAAGCATAGCACAAGCCATTTGTTGAATAGTTCTATTCATTCTTTTTTCCACGCCATTTTGTTTATTTTTAGCTACAAAAAAATGTCTTTTTATGCCATGTTGTTTGTTAGGTCCCTATAATACTAGTGATTCCCCCATTACTATTTTCATTGTAGCCCTTATTGTTATTGTTGTGCCCCTATTTTCCCCATATTGTTATTATTGTGCCCCATAGAAGCCCACTGTTGTTATTGTTGTGCCCTTATATTATTATTGTTATGTCGGCTTTGATTATATTGTGACCCCTTAGACTCCTATATATAGAAAGGAGGTTTTGTCACTTGTATCACTCGAGAATTGTTCATTTGTGTAATGTAAAGGAGGTTTCCCCCTCAAAGAGGCTAATTTTGAAGTCGCTGATATATCTTTTCTTCTATTTTTTAAGATGGTTGCATAACAATTGGTATCAGAGCTTTGGATTCTAGGGTTTCGCTACTTCAAACAGGGCATCGTGGAATTTTCGCTATAACTTTTTTTCTACGATGTTTCAAAAGCTAAAATTAAAACCCATTTGAGTCGACATCTTGATGAACCTCAGTTATGTATTTAAGATCGTGTCTCACTATATTTTCGAAGATATGATCCAAGGAAGTTAGGGTTTTGCAGGCTCCAAAATTATATCTCAAACAGGTGACCTGGAGAAAATCGTCATAACTTTCTCTCTGAGCATCAAATTTAAATTTTGTAACATGTTACAAAAATAGGATGGAATGTAGTTTTATTTGTATTAGGTTTAGAACCTAAAGGTGAAATAGTGATATGTGGCACTTCGTACAAGTTCGCTCTACTGAACCAGTCTATAATCAAGTCATCGTGGGAAATTTAGCATAACTCTTCCTTGGAGAATCCAATATTGATCAGACTTGTAGGGTTGGAAAGAGGATTCAAAGAGATACTGCAGGATGAAATTTTAGACCTTGGAGATCTGCAATTACAAAGATGTAATAGATTCAATATTGATCTCCTACAAAGTGAAAAAATATGTGTAGTTTTTTTTTTTTAATTTTCCATTTTGAAAAAATAGTTTTAAGGAATTCAAGAGGCATAGTGAAGTATAATTATCCTTAATTGATGCCCCGAAGAAAGAAAATGAAACACCTAGTAAGAAACCTGGAATCTCTAGCATGACTCATGAAGAAGAGGAAGAAATGCAACATGATATATCAAAATTATGAGCCAAATGCAACAAAATTCACTCTCACAAAAAGTAACAGAAGCTAAGATGGATGGTTTAGAGAAATGTGTGGAAGCTAAGATGGATGGTTTAGAAGTAAATATTGAAGATTTGAAGAAAGACATGGAAGGTTTGAAAGGAGGTTTGGCAAAGTTGCTACAAGAAATGCTTCCTAATTGAGAAAAGATAGTAGAGGAAAATCATAATGAGAACAAAAGAAATGTTAATCATGATTTCATAGACTCTAATGTTGGATGGAAGACCTACCATGTTCCAAAGTTTCATATGAGGAAGTTTGATGGCAAGGATCCCATAACATTGATACTACATATGGAGCAATATTTTGATCTCCATAATGTGCAAAACACACAAAAGGTATGCATTGCAAGTTTATATTGGAACCAAATCAGTTTGTATGGTATCGATGGTTTTATGCTCGTAAACAAAGTGTCACTTGGGAAATTTTTCCAAAATAAATGATAGCACATTATGAGGATACAAAAAGCAACATTTTTTTTAGCCAATTGATAAATCTCAAACAAAAGGTTTCAATGATGGAGCACATTGAGGACTTCCAAAAATTAAATATAAGGGTAAAAGGTATTCTAGAGGAGCATAGGATTGATGTGTTCATATGGAATTTAAAGGATGACATCCAACATGAGTTTTTCCTTTGGGAACCTGATTCATTGGAAAAGGCATTCAGGGTGGCAAGAAAAATGGAAAGAAAAATTATCGCAACAAGGAAGCCTACCACTCACAACTATAAATATGGAAGTGTGGTTTCCCATAGCCTTTCACAATATATAAGGTTTACACCACAAAAATTGGAAGAAAAAGGAGTAAAATGGATTTGTTACAATTGTGATAGAAAATACACTAAAGGTCATAAGTGCGCTGAGAAGAAATTATTTTACATATATTGTGAATAGGAGGAAGAAAATGAACAAGAAACGTCAAAACAAGAGGATATACACCAGGAACAAACCCTAGAGAAAGAAGAAATGAATCCTACCATATGTTGTAATGCATTGGACAGAATTACCACTCCTCAAACTATCAACATAGGCTGACATATCAAGAAGGAAAAGGTAATAGTGTTGATTGATTTGGGTAGTACCCATAATTTTATTCATTGTAATATAGCCAAGGAATTGAATTTCTTCCTATATTCAGCACCAGAGTGTCAAGTGATGGTTGCAAGTGGAGGAACCATAAATTTCGCTGGAAATTGCCATAATATCAAGTTATCCACGAGAGAATATGTATGGAATATCCCAATGCTTTCCATTCCAATTGGTGGTGCTAATGTTGTACTAGGAATCCAATGGCTACAATATTTGGGTACGATAGCTTTTAATTTTCAAGAACTTTTCATGAAATATTTTTCAAAAGGAAAGGAAGTTGAATTAAGGGGTATTGTAGGGAAACCGAGAAATATAATCAGCTCTAACGAAATGACAAAGATTCTAAAGAAATAAAAATGAGGTGTAATTGCACAATTATGTTCGCTGAAGGTTCCCACATCAAAATCATCTATTTCTCCAGATCTCCAAAAAGCCTTGGAAAATCATTCCAAAGTATTTGAGACTCTGAAAGACCTCCCACCTATTTGTGATCATGATCATGCTAGTCATTTGATTCCAGGAATTTTTCCTCCAACCATCAGGCCTTACAAATATCTCTATGCCCAAAAGAGTGAAATTGAACATATGGTTGCAAAAATGCTAGAGGCTGGCATAATTCAACCTAGTCAAAGTTCTTTCTCTACTCCAGTAATATTGGTGCACAAGAAGGATGGATCATGGCGCATGTATCCGGATTATAGGGAACTCAATAAGATCACTATTAAAGATAAATTTCCCATTACTGAGATTCATGAATTATTGGATGAATTGCATGGAGAAATTTACTTTACCAAGTTGGACCTTCATTCAGGATATCATCAAATCATAATGAAGACTGAAGACATTCTGAAAACAACGTTTAGAACTCATAAGGGTCATTATGAATTTTGGTCATGCCTTTTGGCTTTACCAATGCACCTTATACATTTCAAGGTTTGATGAATTCCATTTTTAAACCCTTCCTTAGAAAATTTGTGTTAGTATTTTTTGATGATATACTAATCTACAGCAAGTCTTGGAAGGATCATGTTCAACATGTTGACATGGTGCTCAAACTATTGGAGGAGAAAGAATTATATGCAAAAAGCTCCAAATTTTTCTTTGGAGTATAAGGGGTGAAATATTTGGGTCATATTGTATCTCATGAAAGTGTTAAGGTAGAACCTAGAAAAATTAAAGCCATTAAGGAATGGAAAATCCCCACATCCATAAAGCATCTACGAGGATTTCTTGGGTTGAAAGGGTATTATCGTAAGTTTGTTAAGAATTATGGGAGAATATCAACACCTCTAACAACATTATTGAAGAAAGATGCATTTTCATGGACTCCAAAATCAACGAAGGCCTTTAAACATCTTAAAGAGGCAATGTCCCAAGCATTGGTCTTAGCTATGCCGAACTTCAAAAAAACATTTATTGTGGAATGTGATGCCTCGAGAAATGGAATTGGTGTTGTTTTAATGCAAGAAGAAAGACCTATTGCTTTTGAAAGTTGTCCAATCAAAGGAAAGTATTTACACAAATATATTTGTGAGAAGGACATGTTGGCAATACTACATGCACTTAAGAAATGTCGACCCTACCTAATGGTAAGACACTTCAAGGTAAAAACAAATCATGATAGTCTTAAATACTTTTTAGAGCAAAGATTATCTTCAAAAGAGTAGAAAAAATGGGTCACAAAGATGTTGGGTTATGACTTTGAAATCATATACAAAAAAGGGAAGCAAAATGTTGTGGCAGATGCACTCTCAAGAAAGTATGAGGATGTGGAAGCATTGCTTTGGGCCATTTCTATTATCCAACCAGATTGGATAAATGAAGCAATGGATGAATGGATGATTGACGAAGAAATGTGGGCACTCATTCAAAAGTTACATCAAGATCCCAGTACATCTGATACATTTGGCTAGAAAAATGATTTGTTATGGTACAAAGGTCACTTATACCTATGTAAGAATTCCCAACTCAAACAAAAGATTCTTATGGAATTGCACACCTCTCCCTTAGGAGGGCACTCAAGATTTTTAAAAACTTACTACAGGGTTAAGCAAGAACTTTTTTGGGATGGCCTTAAATATGATATTCAAAAGTTTGTGGCGGAATGTTTGGTTTTCCAACAAAATAAAGTTGAAATAGTTAAGACCCTAGGCCTATTACAACCTTTATCCATTCCAATCCAACGTTGGGAGGAGGTTTCAATGGATTTTATCACAGGTTTACCCAAGTCTGAAGGAAAGAGTGTCATCATGGTGGTAGTTGACAGACTTACCAAGTATGCACACTTTTGTGCATTTTCTCATCCATTTAAAGCCATTGTAGTTTCTATTGCATTTATGGAAAAAATTCAAATGCTACATGGAAACCCAAAGATTATTGTAAGCGATAGACATCCCATTTTCACTAGAGATTTTTGGACATAATTATTTTATTTTCTTGGTACTCAGTTAGCTCATAGCTCATCTTATCATCCTCAATCTGATGGGAAACTTGAGATGGTAAGAAAATGTTTGGAAGGATATCTTCATTGCTTTGTATCTGATAAACAGACACAATGGGTCAAATAGTTGCCTCTGGCTGAATGGTGGTATAACACTTCCTTCCATACTACAACAAAAAAGACCCCATTTATGGCACTTTATTGATATCACCCACCATCCATCACATCATATTTAAGAGAAAATTCTAAGGTTCAAGTAGTGGAAGATCACATCGAGCATCAACAACAAGTTCTCCAACTCTTAAAGGATAACCTCACTTTGGCATAGAATAGAATAAAACAAAAATCACATCAACATCGCAATGAAATAATTTTTGATGTAGGTGACTAGGTATTTCTATGGCTACAACCATATAAAAAAATGTCCCTCAAGAAAACTAAGAAGGATAATAAATTATCACCGAAGTATTATGGTTCGTACAAGGTGTTGCAAAATATTGGTACTATGGAATACAAATTGGAGCTTCCTGCAGCTTCCCGAGTGCACCCAATTTTCCATCTTTCATGCTTAAATAAGGTTATAGGTGACAAGCTCCCAGTTCAAACAATATTGCGAGAACTTGATGAGGAAGGAAAAATCATATTGGAAACTAAATAAGACAAAGAAACAAGAACTCGATAGCTACGAAATCGATCAATTTCGGAGTCTCTCATCAAGTGGAATAACTTAGCCACTAAAGATTCCACATGAGAGGATGCGAATTTTATACAAAAGCATCCATAACTACTCAAGAAATGAGGACAACACTTTTTTGAAGGAGAAGGTCATGTTAGGTCACTATAATACTAGTGATTCCCCCATTACTATTGTCATTGTAGCCCTTGTTATTGTTGTGCCCCTATTGTCCCCATATTGTTATTATTGTGCCCCATAGAAACCCACTATTGTTATTGTTGTTCCCTTATATTATTATTGTTATGTCGACTTTGATTATATTGTGACCCCTTAGACTCCTATATATAGGAGGTTTTGTCATTTATATCATCCGAGAATTGTTCATCTGTGTAATGTAAAGGAGGTTTCCCCCTCGAAGAGGCTGATTTTGAAGTTGCTATTCTATATTTTCTTCTATTTTGTGAGCTGGTTGCATAACATTGTTCACGGAAATCAAATAATTCATCTGATATGTATTCTCCTCCTCAGTCAGATCTTAGACATTTGATTTTTATATCTAATTCATCTTCAACTAATGCTATGAGGACTTTAAATTTATCAAATGCTTCATCTTTGTGTTGCAATAAACCAATCCAGCACATTCTAGAAAAGTCATCAACGAATAAGATATATTATTGTTCTCCACGAGGTGATTTTTTCCTTACTAGTCCACACAAATCAGTTTGTATAAGTTCAAGAGGCTTACTTGTTGATCCTTCTTTGGAATTGAATTGAACTCTAGTTTTCATACCGAATTGACATGGCTTATAGATGGTACTTTCTAGTGCGGTGATGTTGGGTAGATCACGAACATCTTTGAGCCTGTTTTATTTTCTTATTTGGGAGAAGCTTAGATGTCCTAGCCTTCTGTTCCATAATTATTTTTCCTCTGCCTTGTGTTGAGTCATGGAAAAGGTATGCATATGTTATTTATTTCATCATCCTTTTCCTTTAGTTATATCCCCTTTCTATTCTAAAATGTTAATATGTCAAAGGATTATGGTAAGAATGAGGAAATTATCTGTAATTACAATTTAGTTGTTCATTATCCTTCTTTATGCAGGAAAAATACAAAAAGGACAACTATTGTTCCCTAACCAAGGAAGAACGAAAAAGCAACAAGCCAAGGAGGGAGTGCGGTAGTTATAGATAAGAACAAAATAGATCATAGGGATCAGTGCAAGGAAGAAAAATGACTGAAGTTGGAAAATTGTGCAAATCCCTCAAGATCTCTTCATCCTGAGGGATCTCTTTTACTATTTATCTTTTTACCTCTTTCCCATTATAAAAGGCAATGATTGTAAGTAGAACGAGGAGGAGAATTACTATTGAGAAATTGTAACTTTTATCACTGACTCTCACTGTTAAGCAGAGCATGAACTTACTGTAACGTTTATGCAATGATTAATATATAAAATAGTTGTTGTTCCTTTGCATATCCTGAAGTAATCCAGCAGTGTTCACTAGCGGCTAAGGGCCCGGCCCTGGTGGATTCACTTGTTGTTCCTGTATCATGCATTTATGATTCTTGCAGTGTGATGGTTTGATTGAATTTCTACTTTCTGCAATTGTATCGCTTTGCTATTTCCTATTTTCCAATCTCAACGGAATTGTTTTGTTTATATATTTTTCAGTAATATCATTGATTCAGTTTATTGTTATTTCAGATCTAGTTATTTAGTTAAGCATTCTATTTTAAGATCATCTACTGTAAAGAGCATTGACTATTGTTGTCGAAACTCTCAGATTGAGATCATCTGTTGCTTATATTAAGAATTGTTTTGATTGAGAATAAATCAGTTAAAAGAGGAATGAGTTATTACTACTGTATTCTCGACTGATGATTGTTGTTACTTTGATGAATGTCTGATCTAGTTTCATTAGAGGATTGAGTTTTCTTTTAATTGCAATTATAATTTACTTGTTGCATCCATTTCCTCTTGTATTTGAAAGGACTATACTGCAATTTAGAAGCATTACTCTCTGAGTTAAATAGCTTGCCACATACTGTGTACATTCTTGAAATAGAAGACTTGCCTGGATTGATTAATAATGTGAAGATAATTAGGAGTTAAAAAGGCACCTTTTATCATTCAACCTTTTATCACTCAACACCTTACCTAGATAACATTGTTCTTAGCCACCTTTCAATATACACAGATTGCTTGGGGTTCTTGTTCCTTTTATTATGGTCTTTCTTGTGTCAATTTCATGAACCACACATTCTTTTGATCAGAATACCACCTCATTTCCTTGGTCACACATTTGGCTAATACTCAACAAGTTATGTTTTAATCCATCAACATACATAACATTATCGGCTTTAACCTTTTCTTTTAGAAAAATAGAACCTTTACCCTTAATGACAACAGGCGAGTCATTTCCAAAAGTGACATTCTTTTCTTTAGCATTGTATGAAATAATTTTATCTTTATCACCTGTCATGTGTTTTTAGCATCTTCTATAAATGTACCATTGAGTTTCTTATCCTTCTACAAACAATTTTATGCCACATCTTTCATACTATAACTTCTTCATTTTCCATACCTTAGAATTTGTTGATATTTCCTCCTTTTGAGATGTTGGTTGTAATTTGCTCCTGTATTCAGATTCTTCATGTCCAAATTTAGTGCAAAATGATCATTCAATTTTATCTATAAGAGGTGAGAAGTTATTATGAGTGTTCTTCTTGACTCTTGTCTCATTCCTTTTTTTCTTGCTTCTCTAGTCATGATAGTTTTGTATACAACACATTGAGCAACCTTATGACCAAAATTATGACATGAGAAACATTCTCCATTAAAGAATAAATTTTTGTGATCATAGAATCTTCTGGTGTTGTTTACCTTTTGACTAGTGCTTTTGTTGGTGTTCATACTTGGATTGGGGTGGACAATATTTACCTATGGAATGCCTTTATTCTTTTGCTAAGGACTGAAGCTTTGCTGCTTTTACTGCATTACTGAAGATTTGATGAGTGGTTTTTGCTACATTTATATAGGTTTCGATGTTGGATGAAGACTTTTCTATTTGAGATGTTTCTCTAGTGTATCCAAGACCTGTCTTCATAAGAGGATAGCATTGTACCTTGATAATTTCATCTAAGGTTTCATATCCTTTAGCAAATCTAAGATTTAGAGTTTTTGTTTTCTCAAGTTACTTTCTTAGACTTACTACTTCACATTCTAACTTCTCATTATGCTTTTCCTTCTCTATGAGTTGATTCTTCAAAGTATTTATGGCTACTTTGTTTTCTTCCAAGAAAATTTTGAGTTGAGTAATTTCTTCAAAGAAATATTTTTCCTCTAAGGGCATCCACAAAATTATCATTAGACTCACTAGTATTTTTCTCAAAAGCCATGAGTAATTTAAGATCTTGATCAAATTCTCCTTCACTATTTGGCAATCCATCAGTATCTTCATGAGTATAATAACTTCTTCTATTGTCAAATCGTCTCCTATTACCTTTAGCAGTATCCTTCCCTTTGTCATGATTGTCTTTATGAGGACATTTGGCATCATAATGACCAACTCTACCACAAGCAAAACATTTGAAGGGAAGCTTACCTCTGAACCTTCCGAAGCCCAGTTGAAGTTTCTTTACAAAGTTCACCTCATCTTCTTCTGATATATATCCTGATTCCTTTTATTCTTCCTTCTTTTCCTTTTGTAGATGCTTTAAATGCATATTCTCTGACTTCTGAGGGACCTCCTTTCCTCATTTCAAAATAATCGAGATTCCATGAATTTGCACAACAGTAAGAGTTTGCAAATCCTACTTCTCTTCATTGCAAGACACTTTTGACTCGAATTTAGGAGTTAGATAACTTAATATTTTCTCTACTAAAGTAGTTCCCTTTATTTCTTCACTCAAATTTTTCGTGTGATTTACAATTTCATCTATATGTAGAAAGAAACTAGCAATACTTTCATCATTATGCATTCTGAGAGTTTCATATTGAATTCTGAGAGTTTGGAGTTTAGCACTTTTTACCTTGGTATCACCTTCATAGCTTTGAATGATTCTGTCCCATATTTATTTTGATGTGTTTAGCTACATAACTTTGAAAAATTTAGATTTTGTCAGACTTCCCAATAATGCATTGACATCTTTGGCATTGATTTCATACGTCTTCTTTTCTACTGCATCTATGGGAACTGTAGCTAGATATTGGTAACCTCCTTGCACAATTGCCCAAACATATGCTCCAAGACACTGAAGATAGGATCTGGTTCTTGTCTTCCAATATATAAAATTATTTACGTTGAAGAGTGGTGGTCTAATAGATGGTGTTCCATCTTGATTGCTCATCTTGGGAGATCTTCCTTCAAGTGATCAAGCTTCTTTTGAAGGACCTACTCTGATACCAATTATTGGAAAATTACTGAGCGGGGGGGTGAATCAATATTTTTAAAACTCACAATAATAATTTTCTTTTCTAAAATGTATACACGACTTTACTGAACCCAGTAGCATATATACATGACTATTGTAAAAGAAACTAGTGTATGCTTAGTAAACTTGTAAAACAACTAGTTCTTTATCTATTAATCTTGAACCAGAATGTAAGAGATTTATTAGGCATTTGATAAGCAGTAAATAGGTACAATAAGAATAGAATAAAGTATCACACATAAGAAACACACATAAACACCAAGATTTAAGATGGAAAACCAATGTGGGAGAAAACAACTGTTGTTGTCGTCTCAGTCTTCAAAAACTTATTAATATCAAAAACTTCTTACATTCTTATACTGGTGCAGACTCATGCCAATACGTAGGCACCCACCTACTGAAGGCTACAGCCTTCACTTATTTTCTAGCTCCTATTGGAAGGGAGCTCCAACCCCCTGATCTGATCACCAGCTACTACTGGCAAGAAGATTTGACTTCCTCACTGAAGGCTCCAACCCTCAGCAACATCCATGGACCACGTTTCATAAATTTTCATTCTAGATCCAATATCAACACTTAAGCTCAAAAATCAAACTATAACTCATCACTGTAATACAACCATAGATCTCTGACACAACTGATTCAACCAATCACTAAAACGGAATCAACTGACAATTTAATCAAAACTCAACTGGAATAGTCAAATCACACAAAACTAAACTTAGAATAATGCATCAACACACAGAATCAATTGCAACCCTAATCATTCAAATTCCAAAATGTATACGCTACTTCACTTAAGGAAACCCGCGTGTATACGCGTTTTTCTGTAGAGAAACCCACGCATAGATATTAATATACTGAAAACTAAAAACTTGTAATTTTGAATCAGACACAGAGTTGACCAGAGATATTCTGAAATATTTTGTTAGCTTACAGAACCCTCTTACGGTCAGCAGCATCAATAATCTTTTCAACCAATCAACATGTAAATAAATTCAACTTCATCATTCAATTAGTTCTACTTCAGACATTATCACTCAACCCAGATCAATATGAGAACATCATTGATAGACAGTAGAGAAACAACAGCACTGATCAAGTTGATCAGTCATTTATGAACAGAAACCTTTACTTTATATGCGTGACTTTGATGAAGCAAACCCGTGTGTATACGCAATTTTACTGAGACCAACCAGCGTATAGATCTGCAAATTTTGACCTAAAATTGCGTAGCTCTTCAGAACTTCAGAAAGGCCCAAATCATAATATTCAGAGATAAAAACATGCATCAGTACTGATATCTAGTCAATCCATGAGAAGATCATACAACGAAAAGTCATTTCAGTTCTCATGATCCTATTCCATCATTGTATTCATCAGTTCATAATTATTTCAAATCTATGTGAGAATTATGGCCCTTATAATGCAAATATACTTTAGATTTAAATATTCATCAAGAATCCTTTCACTTGCACACTTAGCACTTTGATCTTCATGTCTTTATATATTTTAGCCCTTATCCAATACCACAAGTCAAAACTACACTATTGTCAGTGGTAATCTTTGACGTGATCAATATCCGTTGTCACGCTCATTACTATGCACCAATACCATGGTAAATACCCCTGGTATTTAGAATTCCATGTTGCAAAAACCATACGCTACTTTTCTTCACCAAACTCGCATGTATACGCGACTTGGCCTTGACAAACGCACATATAGATTTTCAAATATTCACCTGTATCAAACTTCTGATTCTGATCTATAAACCTTTGATGCATCATTCTGGTATTTTGTTCCATCATTCTGGCACCTCTGTACTGACATATATGTGGATTCATCTAGTTACAATATACTTGTTCTCTTACAAGTGAGTTTCCATCAAGAAAAACACATGCATCATAATGCCAACATTTGGTATCTCTGACCCTCGATGAGTGAAGAGGTGGGTCACTTTCCTATATGGCTATCGGCATTGTTTAAGTATTAATACATTTCATTAGGGCTCGAACCCCCAACCCTTGATGGTGCAATGGGGTGGGATCACCCTAATTTCAAACTCCACAAAAGGCCTACATTCCCCACAATTATATGCATTATTGATTTGGAAGTGCCAATGGTGAAATATGGTGAAGGGGAGACTCACGAGTGACTCAGTTGTGGGCTTCATGGAAAGCTTATGTGGTGACACAGCGTATAGTGAGATTGTTGCTCGACGTAGGTTGGGTGATACACACGATATATTTATGGTATGTGTAGTTCATATCTATCTATCTATCTATCTATCTATAAATAAATATATATATATATATATATATATATATATATATATATCTACAATGTGGCAGCGAATTTCACACATGCAAATGGTTTATATAAGATACATAACAAGGATTTGATGTGGTTGAATGTTGAGTATGTTATATTTTGAGATCGGTGATACCTACAATGTGTTTATAATATTATCGGTGTAGTATCGATTTAATAGATGTCATTTGATTATATATATGCCAGGATGTTTGACACATACAAGTGTTTATATAACATATGTCATGAAGATTTAATTCTTGCAGTGTGTTTATATGTTTAAGAGATTATGTGGATTTGTTTATATATTGATATATGACATGGACATTCTACTCATGATGTGTGTGTATAGACACACTCAATGAGTCTTGATTTTATGCAGTAGAACCATTGGCACACATGATGACCAAATTAAAAAGAAAAAAAAAATATAGGTGCCATTTGGAATGTTAGTGTTAACATGGCCAATGTAACTTTCAATCCAGGATTCAGATTGATGAGAAATTTGCATCATTGGAAATCTCTCACCAAGTTGGACATGATGGCTACATTAACATCTATTTCTGCACGTTTTTAGAAAATAGCATTTTTGTAACCTAATACATTGTTAAACATTGAGAAATTGAATTTAAAACATTAGTAACACCTTCCACAACCATATTATTACAAGGGGGTGGTAGGTACTATTACAAAATGGTATCAAAGTTTGATAGTTATGGAGTGATCAATGTAATAGTCAACCCATGTTATTTATGACATGCCCAAATAAAATTGATGGGTGTTGGCATAGGACATGTAAATCATACAACTTGTATAACCCACTTATGTATTGCATTTGAATGGGTTGTCAGCGTATTGTTTAGACATGAATAAAATGGCCTTGGCCCACATCCAATTTAATCAAACGATTAATGAGATTTTCAGAGTGTATGTATACAACTTGGGATCTCCGACCATCGAACGGTGATGGGGTAAATCCCATATATATAGACACACCATCAGCATGTTCTAGAGGTAAGAATGTTTGTAGTGGCTTGAGACCCCTAACCCCCAATTGGAGACAATGTAGGTCCCATGAGCACCCACCATTGGCATGATCTAGAGGTAAAAATGTTTGTGATGGCTTGGGACCTGTGGCCCCTGATGGGTGACAAGGTAGGTATATGAGCATTTTCCATTGACATGATGTGGAGGTAAGAACATCTTGTAATGGATTGGGGCCCCCGATGGGTGATAAGGTGGGTCCCTTTCCTATCTGACTATTGGAATTGTTTAAGTATTAAGACATTTCATTAGGGCTAGGGCCCCCGACCCACAATGGAGTGACGAGGTGGGTCCACCCTAATTTCAAATCCCCAGACCACAAGGCATACATTACAAAGTGAATAGTCTCACAGTTATGGAGTAATCAATGTAAATGTTCGGTTGAGCCCATTCATGACATACCCAAAGAAAATTGATGGGTGATGGCATATGATATGTAAATCACTTGCAAATTATATAAGCCACTTATATATTTCATTGGAATGGGTTGTTAGCATATTATTTAGACGTGAATAAAACAAACCCATGCCACATCTAACTTAATCAAATGATTAATGGAATTGCCAGAGTGTATGGATATAGCTTAGGATCCTCAACCCTTGATTAGCAGTGGGGAAAATCCCATATATATATCCACCATCGGCATGGTTTTAGGTAAGAACATTTGCAATGGCTTAGGACCCCCGACCCAAATGGGTGACTAGGTACGTCTCATGAGCAATGGCCATCGGCACAGTCTGGAGCTAAGAACATTTGTAATGGCTTGGGACCAGTAGGTAGGTCCAAAACCATCAGGATGGGCTAAAGGTAAGAATCTTCGTAATGTCTTGATTACAAGCGATGTTTGGCATCACTCCTTCACTCCTATGAAAAATAGAAAGCTATTATTTGTGTGTGTGTGTGAGTGAGAAATTTTATTAATTTTTTCTCCTTAAGTTTGATTTAAATTTTATTTTCATTTTAAATGTTTTTTTCCAATTTTTTTAATAGTAATTGAAATCTTTGGAGAATCAACAACTTTGAAAGATTGATTTCCACTATTACACTACATACAATTATTCATAAATGACACAAATGATCTCATTACAACATGTCTTTGGACACTTGAACCAACACAACTAGGGAAACAAAATGTTCACCAAAGAACTCAAACTAAGATCCTTTGATAGTTTTTTTTTTCTAATTTTTAAAATTAATGAGAATGTTTTATTATAAAAATAAATAATGATAATGATAATAATAATAATAATAAAACTATTTTAATTTTTTTTTTTATTTGTAATTTCCCAAAAGCTCAAACCTCTAGTTGGTCGCATAGTTTCCTTCATTAAGGACTCTGCTTCTTTTGTTCATGAGTTAAAATATATAAGGCTTGACCCAGGTGATTTGTTAGTTAGCTTTGATGTTGTGTCTCTTTATACAAAAATCCCCATTAATGAGGCCATTAGTGTCATAAATAGAATCACTGATGATGACACTGCCAAATTAGTGAGTATGTGCCTTACCTTTACCTTTTTCAACTTCCAGGGGGGGCTTTATGAACAAACTTGTGGTGTTGCTATGGGATCCTTGCTCTCCCCTATCATTGTTGACTTATTCATGGAAGAGTTTGAGACCAAATCTTTGGCCTTTGCACAATTCCATCCCAAAATTTGGAAAAGGTTTGTTGATGATACATGTGTCGTTTGGCCCCATGGGTGTGAGAAGTTGGATGTGCTCCTTCATCATCTGAACTCTCAATATGACTCCATCAAATTCACCATGGAGGTTGAGGTTAATGGTTTCCTTCCTTTCCTTGATGTTCTCCTCTATGGATTGGAAGATGGTTTCTTATCGCACTAATTTTTTTGTAAAAAAACTCACACGGAACAATATCTTCATGCAAGTTCTCATCATTTTCTGGCCCAAAAATTTGGAGTTCTTAACACTTTATCTACCCGTGCAATAAGAATTTCTAATGCCAATCACCTTGAAGATGATAATCCCATCTTTTTAAATTTTTTGAAAAAAAATTCTATAGCAAACATCAAGGTCTTAGAGCTTTTCAAAGAGCCAGTAAGGGGCTTAGGATTAAAAAAATTTATCGATGATCTGGTTTCCACGATTAAACTTCCTTTCAGCCATGGGACCACTGATAAGATTGCTCATATTCTTAAAAAGCATAAAGTATTAGCTACCTTTAACACCCTTAATACCATTAGAATCTCCCTTAGATCAGTTAAGGACCCAGTTGACCCTAAAGACATGAAAGGGGTTTATTCAATCCCTTGCTCTTGTGGGATTCCCTACATTGGGGAAACTGGTCACTCCATTAATCTGTGAATTCAAGAGCATGTTGTAGACATTAGACACAGGCGTTCTTGCTCCTCAACTATAGTTGAGCATGCAGAGAAAACTATGCACCATGTCTGCATTGAGGATTCTCAGGTCATCACTAGGATTGATCACTTTCATCATAGGAAGTTGCAGGAGGCCATTGAAATTGAAAAGCATGTGAAGAATCTCAATAGGGATGATGGTTGGAAATTAAGTAAGAGTTGGATTCCTGCCCTATCTTCATGATGTCTTAGTTTGTTTATTTATTTACTTTATAAAAATACATATATTTATTCTTTATTCTTTATTCTTTATTTATTTATTTATTTATTATTATTATTATTATTATCATCATCATCATCATTTCACTATTTCATTTCTTTTCTTATTTTATTCTCTATCATTTTTCTATTCATTTTTATCTATTTGACTTTATATATGTATTTTCTTTGTTCTTTCCTTAATTGTTGTGGATATTTTGTGTCTTAACTTATCTTTATAATGTTCTATTCTATTATTATTATTATTTGTTGAAGATATTAAGATATGTATAATAAAATATAAAAATTATTTACTCTCTTTTATTATTATTTTGGTCAAACCTTTATTCTTTTATATTTTTATGTCCTTTTCATAACCATTATATATATATTTTTTCCTTTTTCTTTGATTTTTGATATTAATCTTGTATAATATTATTTATATTAATTCGAATTTTAGATCCCATTTTTAATTAATGTATTTATATTTATATTTTCTTTTCATAACTAAATAGTTTCTTTTAATATTATTATTAGAAAGACTTTTGACCAAACTCTATCCTAACATTCATTTTAAAACTTAAAACATCTTTTCTATTATTCTTATTTTCCAACGTTTATTTATGGGACTTGATGCATCTCTATTATTTATACCTAATGATAGATCTGTTTTTTCATCCTTGTCTTGAGGATGAACCACTTTAGATGGTTCGAAACATTGACTTAAAACTAATAGTGTAATTAATCTGAAAGAAATTTTGAATAGCAATATGGAACACAGAAGTCTGAAATCAATGATTTTATCCCTATATAGAAGGGAAATAGCTGATAAAGTTCAGTATTTTGAATGATCTCGTTTGCAGGTTTCCAAGAGAAAATCAGATCTAGCATTTCTAAAGCATTGCAAATATGCATTTGTCGTTTCGATTTTTGCCTATATTAATCATGATCTTAACAAATCTAATAACAAGAATATATTTTTAAGAATGAGTTTATCTTTACTTAGATATGAAATTCGAAGGGTGAGAAGCAATTTGGATCTTTTATCACGAAGGTTATTTTCCCTTCACATTGAACTAGCTAATGGCATTTCTAGCAATATATGGAAAGTGATCAATGGTTGTACATCATTGAAAGCTTTGTGTCTTGAAGAGGCTTCAAAGAAAAAATAGGCTTCCAAATTTCTTAGACTTCAAAGTGATAATTCTCACTTCCACAGTGATTCGCCATTATTGATTTCATCTTTGCACCGGATTGAAGGAAGTCAAATCTCGGTGCTCAACTCATGGGTTAGAAGCATCAACTCCGTGTCAATCAATCAATCAATTTGTTGGGTCTGTAGATTACTTGTTGGTCAGCATGGAATCTAGCATTTCCCTGCATTATCAGGATGATGGGTTTGGAATTTATGTCCCAAGTGAAGCCCTATCTATCTTGGCTTATGAATCTTTGAGTGTGATTTCAAATAATTTCCATAATCATGTCGTCAATAGCAGTGGAGTCATCTTATAATCCTGAAATTCATCTAGTAGTTTGAATTCCTTATCTGTCAATATTTCTTTGTCATATTCCTCTCTCAACTCATCCATCAGCAGCTCTATCATTTCCTCCAACCCTAATCCTATTAACGACCTGCTCACTTTGGAATTATGTTCCCTAAGAACCTTGACCTCACCAGCCCGTGCTCCTCATAGCGTTAACTCACCTTCTTTATCATCCCATCCACCCTCACTTAACCTTATTTTATCTTGTTTGTTTCATGACAATGTGAACCTGGCCCTGTCCAATCCACTGGTCAACCCTCATCAAGTCAAACTCCCTCATTCTTGCACTCATACCCTAACCAAAATCCTTCCATCTCCTTACTCGGATTTTCCTTATCCCTCTCACCTGTCTCCTCGTCCCTCAAATTCTTCCCCAACCGACTCCCATTAGTATCCCTCCATCCCTCCTTTGCCAACCCCCCTCCATTATTCTCCTTGTTGTAATATTAAATATAATAATATTAATAACAATGTTTGTAATAATAATAATAATTCTTCCTGCTCCTCCCATAGGAATGTTGTTAATTATCTAAGATGAATTTTGATCATCATATTTTTCACAACTTGGAAAAAGAATTGAATTTTTCCCTTGCCCCAAGAAAAATTCCCACAGAGGATATTATTTGTAACATTGAATTTGGGATTAGAGACCTTCCAAACAATATTAAGGAGGCCATTAGACAAGATTGTGCAATAGCCCTTAAGAAATAAAATCCTCCCAAAAGTAACATAAGCAAATATGAGTTCCTTGCCCTTAACAGATAACCCTCACATTTTCATTCTCAAAGCTGATAAAGGTGGCGCCATTGTAATTTCAGAAAAATCCAACTATATTAGCAATATGATGGACCATCTTTAAAATAGCGGGAGTTACAAAAAACTCTATAAGAACCCCCTTAAAAAAGTTTCTAAAGAGGTTGTTTACGCCATAAAATCTAATCCTATTCTTAACCCCATTAGCAAAATCTTATTGAGAGTAACCCCTTACCCCTAGAGTCTATGGGATTCCCAAGATTCATAAGGAAGGGGCCCCTCTAAGACCTATTGTCAATACAATAGGTGGACCCTCTTATCTTCTTGCTACATTCCTTGCCCAAAAGCTCAAACCTCTCATTAGTCGCACAAATTCCTTCATTAAGGACTTTTCTTCTTTTGTTCATGAGTTAAACGATATAAGGCTTTACCCAAGTGATTTTCTAGTTAGCTTTGATGTTGTGTCTCTTTATACAAAAATCCCCATTAATGAGGCCATTAGTATCATAAATAGAATCGTCGATGATGACACTGCCAAATTAGTGGGCTTGTGCCTTACCTCTACCTTTTTCAACTTCCAGGGAGATTCTATGAACAAACTTGTGGTGTTTCTATGGGGTCCCAACTCTTCCCTATCATTGCTAACTTATTCATGGAATATTTTGAGACCAAATATTTGGTCTTCGCTCAATTCCGCCCCAGATTTGGAAAAGGTTTGTTGATGATAGATGTGTCATTTGGCCCCATAGGCATGAGAAGTTAGATGTGTTACTTCATCATCTGAACTCTCAATCTGAATCCATAAAATTCACCATGGAGGTTAAGGTTGATGGTTGCCTTCCTTTCCTTGATGTTCTCCTCTGCAGATTGGAAGATGGTTCCTTATCAGACCGAGTTTTTCGTAAAAAAATTCACATGGAGCAATATCTTCATGCAAGTTCTCATAATTTTACGACCCAAAAATTTGGAGTTCTTAACACTCTAGCTAGATGTGCCATAATAATTTCTTATGTCAATCACCTTGAAGATGAGAAATCTCATCTTTTGAAATTTTTTGAAAAGAATGGCTATAGAAAAAATCAAGGTCTTAAAGCTTTTCAAAGAGCTAGTAAGGGGCCTAAGATTAAAAAAGCTATCAAATATTTGGTTTCCATAGTTAAAATTCCTTTCATCCATGGGACCACTGATAAGATTACTCACTTATGAAGTATAAGGTACTAGCTACTTTTAACCCCCTTAATACCATTGGAAGCTCCCTTAGATCAGTTAAGGACCTAGTTGACCCTAAAGACATGAAAGGGGATTATTCAATCCCTTTCTCTTGTGGGATTACTTACATTGGGGAAACTGGTTGCTCCATTAATCTACAAATTCAAGAGCATGTTGCAGATATTAGACACAGGCGTTCTTGATCCTCAGCTACAGTTGAGCATGCAGAAAAAAATATGCACCATATCTACATTGAGGATTCATAGGTCATTGCTAGGATTGATCACTTTCATCATAGAAAGTTGCGGGAGGCCATTGAAATTATTTATATTTATTTATTTACTAACTATTTTCTTATTTTATTCTTAATCAATTTTCTATTCATGTTTATCTATTTGAATTTATGTGTGTCTTTTCTTTGTTCTTTCTTTAATTTTTGTGGATATTTTGTGTCTTAACTTATCTTTATAATGTTCTATTCTAATAATTTATTTTTAAATTCATTATTATTATTATTATTATTATTATTATTATTTGTTGAAAATATTAAGATATGTATAATAAAAATATAAAAATTATTTACTCTCTTTTATTATTTATTTATTTGGTCAAACCTTTATTCTTTTATATTTTTATGTCATTTTCATAACCATTATATTTTTTCATTTTTCTTTGATTTCTCATATTAATCTTGTATAAGATTATTTATATTAATTTGAATTTTGGTCCCATTTTTAATTAATGTATTTATATTTTCTTTTCTTTTCATAACTAAATAACTACTTTTAATATTATTATTAGATAGAATTTTGACCAAACTCTATCCTAATGTTCATTTTAAAACTTAAAATATTTATTTTATTATTCTTGTTTTCCAACATTTATTTATGGGACTCATGCGTCTTTTTTATGCATACCTAATGATATATCTAATTTTTCATCCTTGTCCTGAGGATGAACCACATTATATGGATCAAAACATTGACTTAAAACTAATAATGTGATTAATCTGAAAGACATTTTGAACAGCAATATGGATCACAACATTAGATGGATTGAAACGTTGACTTAAAACTAATAATGTGATTAATCTGAAAGACATTCTGAATAGCAACTTGGATCATAGAAGTCTGAAGTCAATATTTGTCATTGTTTTTTTCCAATATGATTTTGTGTGTGTGTGTTTTAATTATTTTTATTTTTATTTGTCTCCTTTTTTTTCTTCTCATATTAAATGTTCCTTAAAGTGTTATTTTTCATTTTTTTTAAGTATAATTAATTTTCTTTTTAATATTTTAAAAATATTTTTTCTTAAAGTAGAAAAGAAAAAAAACAAACGATTAAAAGAAATTTTAAGGGATGGAAGAAGGGTGAAGGGTCTTTTATAATCCTAGTGAAATCAAAGTTTCAAAGTATTCATGGGGTTTGGGGAAGATGGTAAATAATCAGGAAGAATCATATAGTTTACTCCAAGGCATAATTCTCACCAAAGGCATTCATGTCTCTTCTCTCATTATATTGGGTGACTCCCTTTTAATAATTCAGTATTTGGTCAAATGATCTTCCCCTAGAGACAAATTTTTGGATAATATCCTAAATCAGATTAATAAGGTATCAAAATATATCCCAAAAATGAGTTTCAAGCACATTGTACGGAACAATTACAAGGAAGCATATCAATGTGCCAACCAAGGTTGCAATTGGAAGTTTGGAGAGTTGATGGCTTTTGGAAAATTAAGACCATCCTCCATCCCTTAGTGGATTAAGCATGAATCTATGTTCAAATATCAAAAATATTTGGGCGCTAAGAGGGTGGGGTGGGTTGCTAGTCAACGTGGCAACCCCCACATTGTTAACACATGCATACTCAAGGTTTTGTCAGTTCCTCCATTCCCTTCACGCAGGTCGCAATTATGTTACAACCATTCCTAGGAGTGGTTGTATGATAGAAAACAATGGGGGAGTTATGAAACAGTACCTTGATGTGAGTTGGGAGCAATGTAGAATCACTCACATCGTGAGAATGCAGTCTAATCCACTGCCAATGATGCAGAGAATTTAATGTGCATATAATTCCATATTTGGAGGGATGGATTTGTTTCTAGTCTTGGCTTTTGGAAGGATTCCCAAACCCTTTAGCCAATAATGGAATTTCCTTCAAAAATTACCCAATGAATAAAGGGCTCTAATTTTTTTTCTTTTTTCTTTTTTTTGGGGGGGGGGGGGGGGGTGGTTTGGCGGGGGCGGGGGCGGGGGGGGGGAACTCCAATCGTGGATCTACAGTGATGCGACTATCTACAGAATCCCAAGTTTGATCTCATGAATTTTGGGATACAATATAATGAACAAATTGTCTCTTCCTCTACAACCATTAACCTTTACTTTCGAAGTTTCAGGAAAAAATAATAAACATGAGGAAGAAATCAATCTCCTTAGTCAACAAGTTGAAAATTTGAGATATTCAGTTATGAGTTTGGTCTTAAATATAAAAGATTTAGTCTATTCCAGCAACTCTAATGTCCAGACCTGAATGATTCGGTGGATCCGAGGAAATATTCTATAATCAAGGATTATATTTTGAAGTAGGCTATATGTACTACAAGTTTTGTTTAATTTTGGGGCTCTATTGGAAGGTATTCACCTCCAAAGACCTGTATATGCTTAGTATCAATTGTATTCCTCTTCGGAGGATAATTTTGGTTCAGAAGTATATAGATGATACTAAAGATGGAAGAAAATCATAATATAACTCCCAATGTGCAGTTGTGATCCAAGCATAGATTTTGCAATTAATACAACTATTCTCATTACCATAAATAAATAAATAAATAATATAAATAATAATTAACAAATATTTTTTTTAATGCTATTTCTAATTTTTTATTTCCTTTTTGCTTTAAATATACTAAAAGTAGCATTTTTATTTGTTTTTCCCTTTTAAATGTTATAAAAATAGGTTTTTTTATGTTTTTCTCCAAAAATATTATAATTTTTTGGTTTTTTTTTTCAAAAAAAATACAAAAATAGTAAAAAGGGGATTGATTTATTCACACACACACATATATATATAAAATAAATACAATTTACATATTTTATTTAAATTCCTTTGTAAATTTCTTTTGAACATATCCTTGATGATCGTGTTAGCTCTGCTATAAACTTCAACAGTTAAGGGTCAAAGAAAGCTCTGCCATGTTGCAATATGCTTAAAGGTGCTTGCAGCAGTTGCTCTCCTTCTTCTCTTTCGGTTTTCTTCATATCATATAGCCCTACTTCCTATGTTTCCATTTCCTCCTTTTGTATAAATTCCCCATATTCCCCTTTAAACCCCTCTATCCTTGTTCTTGTTTCAAAACCCCTGTAAAACCTATGTCACGGCTTCCGGGTGTTATTTGTTTATAACCCTTTATAAACCCGATAACCTTTCAAACCCCGCTTAAGCCTATTTCTCATTTTATCCCCGACGCTAAAGTTTTAACCCTTTATAACTTTGCGCCTTCGTAAATTATATGACTCGCGCCATTATTAACCCTGTGTCACTTTTGAAATCTTCACCATTGATCACCAAGATCTAACAGTCCCTGTCGCCCCAACCCACGCATTAAACCACGCACTCCTTTCTTTTCATCCGACCATCCATCGGAGATCCGACAATAATTGCAAGCCCTCATCTTGCAAGCCGCGCAGGCGTTAATTCGCGGGGGCGGCAGTTTTGGGCTACCACGCAACGCCTTTTTGTTGGATCACAGCCTACTATACGGAAATTGCCGAGTCCCTGAAGGTGGTGTGGGGAATAACGCCTGCCTCCCAAAATCATCCTCCCGCCCGTTAACTACCCTCCAACTTCCACATGTGATCATCGTCCGATCATCCCCGCCTATGATCCGATGGCCCATATTCAATCACCCGTGTGTCCTCCTGTTAAACTCTGGTAGTTGATCACAGCTATTGATCTCTGTGATCTGACGGTTGTTATTCACTCCGATCGTCCGCCTCCTGATGTGGTCGTCGCCATTGATCTATATGATCCGACGGCTCGCGATGCTCTCCCCACTCCCCTGTCTTCCGATAGCCTCCATACGCCAATCTCCACCGTCCGATTGTATAATCTAACAGCCAGCATTTGTTTTCGCCTTCTACTCATGATTCTTCCACTTTGTTCTTGCCCGTAACCTATGTTATTCACCCAAAGGATGAAGAGGATGATCTATCTGCTCTCTACGCATTAAGACTCCAATAACCGCATTTAAAGAAGAGCATGGACAAGGAAAAACAAGACGACCTCGAGTAGTGAAGAGAATTTATCAGGCATGTAGTTTGATCCATAATTCATTCCAGCTGCCAGAGAAGGACTTCAAAATATCAGGAAAGGCCAATTTGTCCATTAAGGCTCTAAGAATTGTAGCAAAGGCCCATTTCATATTGTAAATGTGGTTGGTGATCATTTATTGACATATCCCCGCTTAGTAGCAGAGATATTTTGTAAACCAATCTCTATATATACCTAGAAACACAATGTAAGAGGTTGATGAGTGTTAGATCAATGTTAGTTTGTTGTAAGCTTCAACTTATGGAGACTGTAACTACTTTGTAACCTGGAGCGTCTGGTCTTCATTTTTAGCTAATGCAAGCTTCTTTTGCTGTTAATTGCTCACTTTCCACTTCTTCTTCTTGTTCCAGGCTGTGCTTGTTTTACATTTATTCATGTGCTGTTAACATTTAGCATTAGAGGGGCTGCCATCTCACCTCTATGTTAGGATTTAGCATGTATCATTGAATTTGTTTGTAGGTTTCTGTTGTTTTAATACCAGAAAGCTATCATCCTGTCTGTGTATTAGGAAATAGATTTATAGACCTTTAAACTGGTTGCAGCCAGCCATCACAGGGTCCTGTGCATCTACTGGTGTGGTCAGTCTTCTCCATTATCACCTTATCCTCAAATTGTGAGTAATTGGTGGTTAAAAGCCTTGTAGCCTGGGGGTGTTCACCCATGTCTAGGGTCAATCATAGTAGAAGTGGTTATCTGGCTTGAATATGCAGTATTTATTTCATTCATCCACCATTTATCCAACATTTTTGTTGAATTTGTAATGTTCCCGAGCATCACTAGTATACAACCTAGGTGATTTTCTTGGGGTGATAACATTAATTGGCGCCATTGCTGAGGATAGGAGATTGAAGCTCAACTTCCCTGGGAGAACAACACAACTTCAAGATTTGATGACAGACAAGGTTTGAACACATATTTTGGTTTTAATCATCTGTCTAGCGACTCCACTGGTGGAAGACCAAGCTTTGGCGACTCCACATTGCAGTTCTGGAGCAGTTGGTGAGGCATGCTCGAAGAAATGTTCAGAAACCATCAGCTGAACCAGTGCCTAATCCTGAGAAGATCAGATAGCAGAAGACTTTGTAGAAAGGAGCATCAGGGTCAGGTAAGCCTAAAAGATTTCCATGTATCTCTGTTAGTGAAGGTCACCTTCAGAGATTCATTCAGCTCCTTATCATTCATTTCCCTTTCGGACCTCAGTTGAAAGAAGCGCCATGCTGTCCATCATATTCCTCTATCTCCATTATCCTTTTCATTGATTCATTTCACTCAGTCCACCAGTATCCTTTTTGTATACCTCAGTCATGGCAGGCCAGCAAGCCCTCACAAAGATAGAACGAATAGTTGCTACTAGGTATGGACCCTTGGTCTTGCCTACCCCTTTTAATGCCATGCCTGTAGGAGATTATCAAGAATTCATGCCAAAGTTTACTGGTTCAGAAGAAATATCATCTGAAGAGCACCTTGAGTCCTTTTATAACTATGCTGATAATCTGGATATCAATGAAGAAGATGTCTGGATGAGGGTTTTTGTCTAAAGCCTAGAAGGGGAAGCTATAAAATGGTTTAGAAATTTACCCCCTAGGTCCATTGTAGACAATGATGCTTTAGATGATGCGTTCTTAAAGAACTAGGGAAATAATAGAGACCTGCTCTTTTATCATGATGAATTTGGGAACTTGCAAAGAGAAGATGGTGAGCTGTTGTCTGATTTCAATATCAGATTCAATCATATGTATAGAAGAATGCCAGCTGAAATAAGACCTACCCCTTCTTCTGCTATGATTACATATGCTAATGCCTTCGATTCTCAATTCTGCATGCTGTTAAGAGAATGAAGATGTACTTCTTTGGCTGATATGCAATCTGCAGCATTTGAAGTAGAGGCAAATATCATTGCTACAGAGAGACTTGAAGGTGATGATGAAAACAGAAGATAGGGAGGAGAATCCTCATCATCCTATGATTCTGAAATAGATGAATTGGCTAGGATGATTGAGTTGTTGACCTCTGAAGTTTCCAAGCTAAAGGCTGAGTAATATTCTGAGGAAGCAGGAGATCATTGTTCCTTTTCTTTTCCATCTCCAAACCCATGCACAAGAGAAAATCAGCATTTGCAGAGAAATAGAGAAGCAAATGAGGATCAAAGGGTGAAGACCCTTTGTCAAAATATAGTCATGGAAAAGGTGCAGCATGAGGAGGAAGTCCATGTTTTGGAAGGTGCTCCTTTCCTAACAAGGGCTGCTTATGAGAAAGCAATATCCAAAGGCATTACTCACCAATTTGTTGTAGCTGCAGAATAGCAAGTTGACCAGCAGGGGCAGCCAACAGCAGATCCCTTCCTCCAAGAATCTGAGCTTGAAGCCTGATCATCTTCACATGGCTATGAAGATCTGCAAATTAGCCAGCTTGCTATCATCCCCAATCCAGTAATTAAAAAAGGAGAAAAAAGCTCCCCATCATCTCTTGTTTCTCTGTCTGATCAAATGGCAATCCCTCACAGTTGCCCCTTGAACACTGAGGCAGAACGAAATTCAATGATCAAGTTTGAGACTGATCAACTTGGTTTTGATATCCTGAAATCTGCTTAGGTGGCTTCCACACAGAATGAAAGGGCAGCTGTACAAATGACAGAGGAAGAAAATGTTCAATCATGGGACTCCTCCTTGGATGAGGGTTGTTCAAAGAAAGATTCAGGAGCAGATGTTGTTTCTGTGTCTCCTGCACAAGAAGTCAATGGTGCCTCTTTCATATTAGTTGTGCAGGCCACAGAAGATAAAGATAAGTACACAGCAACAATGATTATTCAACAGGTGTACACAAGCTCCTCTAAAGAACTTCCAAAGAGGAAAATACACAGAAGGGAAATGAAATTTGATCCATATCCGCCTGTCAAGCTCAAAAGTCCTAAACTGTTTGAGGTAGAGGATAAAATAAATCCTGTCTTGCTGATATATGATGAACTAGATGACAGGCAACAATTTTGATGGCCCAGCAGATGGGCAGTTTTTGAAGTTTAAGTTTTCAGGCTTTAATGATTGTAATCAAGTTCTTTTATAGTTTCCTGTTGTATGCTTAGTTGACTCTATGCCTAATGGATACTAGGCAAGTGTTTTTAAAGTTGGTTTTTGTATGAACGCATTGGTCTGCAGGTTCTTGAGACCTCATAGGGAGGATCTCATCCCCAGAAGGAGCCAACGTTAGCTCTACTACAAATCTGAATAATTGAGGGTCTCAGATAGCATTGCCATGCTATGTTATGATGAAAGGGAGCGTGCAGCAATCATTCCTTCTCCTTCTCCTTCGGTTTCTTATTCCCCATAGCCCTGCGTTCTCTGTTTCTCTTTCCCCGAAATTCAGCTTAAGCCCGGTATTCCATTTCACCCCGCTCATATTTCCTTACCCCCGCCTACACTCTTCAAGTCCCATTCCTCTATTTTTCACTGAATTTCCTGCTAAACCCTATTAACCTGCTTAAACTCTGTTTAAAACCTATTCTTCGTTTAACTTCCGGGCGCCAAGACCATACTGCCTTGAAGCCCCTTTCCTTAGTCCCTGGGTGCTTAACTCATGTAATCGTGCCCATGTAACGTTTCATTGTTTGAAATCTCAATCGTTGATCACTTTAATCTAACGGCCTTCATTCTTTGCCCGCGCGATAAACCGCGCGCTAGTTTCCTTTCATCTGACCGTCCATCGCCAAATCGATGATAGACACTCCCCCTGATCAGCGGACTTGCCCGCCCGTTGACCCGCGGGGAAATGGTTTTGGGTGGCCACGTGTCTTAATCTGATTGTATCGTGCCCCGCGATATGGAAACCGCCTGACGCCATAAAGCGATGCAGGGAAACCGCCCGCCCGCGAAACCACTGTCTCCCCGCTGACTATCCACCATGCATCTCCAGCCCGTGATCTCTGTTGGATCTGGTGCGTCCTGATCCGACGGTCCTCGCTCTTCCAATCATTCTGTCTCCCGATAACGCCTGTAATTCAATCACCGCCACCCGTTTGTTTAATCCAATGGCCCATGTTCGTTCGCCTGTCCGCGCTACCTCCTGATAGCCTCTCTGATCAAGTCTCCGTCGTTGATCTATATGATCTGACGGCCCACATTTGACTTCTTTCTTCCTGATAACCATTGTGAAATGCTTCCCGCCAGCGTTCTTCACAGTTCAGTCATCAGCTACCTGTACTCCGCGTGTTAAAGCTCCAACAACTGCAATTAATCAACAACATGGCCGAGAAGGAAAAAGAACTGCCTCGAGCACTTAAAAAGCATTGAATGGGTATGGGTTTCATGCATTTTTCACTCTACCTATTCAGGAAGGACCGTAGAGCACCAGAATGATCAAATTCAGTCATTAAAATCAGCAGACTGTATTAGAGTCCATTTCTAAATGTAAATGTGGTTGGTGATAATTTATTGACACCTCCATGCTTAGTAGTAGAGATATTTTGTAAACCAACCTCTATATATATCTAGAAGACAAATTTAATAGGTTGATGAGTGTTGGATGAGTGTTATTTTGCTGTAAGGTTCAACTTCTGGAGATTGTAACTGCTGTGACACCTGCAACGTCTGGTCTTCATTTTCAGCTAATGCAAGCTTCTTTTGTTGTTAATTGCTCATTGTCCACTTCTTCTTGTTCCAGGCTGTGCCTGTTTTTCATTTATTCATGTACTGTTAATGTTTAGCATTAGAGGGGTTGTCATCCCACCTCTGTGTTAGGATTTAGCATGCATCATTGAATTTGTTTGCAGGTTTCTGTTGTTTTAATGCCAGAGAGTTGTCATCCTGTCTGGGTGTTAGAAAACAGATTTACAGACCTTTTAACTGGTTGCAGCCAACCATCGCAGGGTCTTGTGCATCTGCTGGTGTGGTCAGTCTTCTCCATTATCACCTTATCCTCAAACTGTGAGTAATTGGTGGTTAAAAGCCTTGTAGTTTGGGGGTGTTCACCCATGTATGGGGTCAAGCACAGTAGAAGTGGTTATCTGGCTTGGATATGTAGCATTTTTTTCATTCATCCACCAATTTATCCAACTTTTTGTTGAGTTTGTGATGTTTCCGAGCATCACTAATATACAACCTAGGTGAGTTTCTTCGGGTGATAACATTAATTGGTGCCATTGCTGGGGAAAGGATATTGAAGCTCACCTTCCCTGGGAGAATGACACAGCTTCAAGCTTTGATGACAGGCAAGGTTTGAACACATATTTTGGTCGTAATCATCAGTCTGGCAACTCCACTGGTGGAAGACCATGCTTTGGCGACTCCACATTGCAGTTCTGGAGCAGTTGGTGAGGCATGCTCGAAGAAATGTTCAGAAACCATCAGCTGAACCAGTGCTTGATCCTGAGAAGATCGGATAGCAAAAGACTTTGCAGAAAGGAGCATCAGGGTCAGGTAAGCCTAAAAGATTTCCATGTATCTCTGTTAGTGAAGGTCACCTTCAGAGATTCATTTAGCTCCTTAATATCATTCATTTCCCTTTCGAACCTTAGTTGAAAGAAGCACCATGTTGTCCATCATATTCTTATGTCTCCATTATCCTTTTCGTTGATTCATTTCACTCAGTCCACCAGTATCATTTTTGTATACCTTAGTCATGGCAGGCCAGCAAGCCCTCACAAAGATAGAACGAATAGTTTCTGCTAGGTATGGACCCTTGGTCTTGCCTACCCCTTTGAATGCCATGCCTGCAGGAGATTATCAAGAATTCATGCGAAATTTTACTGGTTCAGAAGAAATATCAGCTAAAGAGCACCTTGAGTCCTTTTATAGCTATGCTGATAATCTGGATATCAATGAAGAAGATGTCTAGATGAGGGTTTTTGTCAAAAGCCTAGATGGGGAGGCTAGAAAATGGTTTAGAAATTTACCCCCTAGGTCTATTGCAGACATTGATGCTTTAGATGATGTATTTTTAAAGTACTAGGGAAACAATAAAGATCTGCTCTTTTATTATGATGAATTTGGAAACTTGTAGAGAGAAGATGGTGAGCTATTGTCTGATTTTAACATCAGATTCAATCATATGTATAGCAGAATGCCAGCCGAAATAAGACCTACCCCTACTTCTGCCATGATTACTTATTCTAATGCCTTCGATTCTCAATTTTTCCTACTGTTAAGAGAACGAAGATGCACTTCTTTAGCTGAGATGCAAGCTGCAGCCTTTGAAGTAGAAGAAAACATCATTGTTGCAGAGAGACTTGAAGGAGATGTTGAAAGCAGAAGACGGGAAGGTGAAGTCTCATCATCCTCAGAGCATGAGATAGATAAATTGGCTAGGATGATAGAGCTATTGACCTCTGAAGTTTCCAAGCTAAAGGCTGAGAAGCATTCTAAGGAAGGAGGAGCTCATTGTTCCATTTCTTTTTCAACCTCAAATTCAGATAGAGGAGAAAATGAGCATTTGCAGATTTTGCAAAGAAATAAGAATACAAATGAAGATAAAGGGGTCAGGCCCCTTTTACAAAATATAGTCATGGAAGAGGTGTAGCATGAGGAGAAGGTCCATGTTTTGGAAGGTGTTCCTTTCCTAACAAGGGCCGCTTATGAAAAAGCATTATCAAGAGGCACTGCCTGTCAGTTTGTTGTGCCTGCAGAACAACAAGGTTGCTAGCAATGCCAAACAGTAGCAGATCCCTTCCTCCAAGAATTTGAGCCTAAGGCCAGGACAACTTCAATGGCTATGCAGATCTGTAAATTAGCCAGCCTGCTTTTGTCCCCAGTCCAGTGATTAAAAAGGGAGAGGACATCTCTCCATCATCTTTTTTCTCTTTGTTTGATCGAATGACAATCCCTCCATGTTTCCCCTTGAACACTGAGGCAGAACGAAATTCAATGATCAAGGCTGAGACTGATCAACTCAGTTTTGACATTCCAAAACCTTCTTAGGTGGCCTCCACACAGAATGAAAGGGCAGCTTTTCATATGACAGAGGAAGAAAATGCACAGTCATGGGACTCCTCCTTGGATGAGGATTGTTCAAACAAATTTTTAGGAGTAGAGGTTGTTTCTGTGTTCCCTGCACAAAAATTCGATGGTGCCTCTTTCGTATTAGTAGTACAGGCTACAAAAGACACAGACAAGTACACAGCAGCCATGATTATTTAGCAGGTGAAAAAAGGCTCCTGTAAAGAGCATCCAAGGAGGAAAATATATAGAAGGAAAATGAAATTTGATCCCTACCTACCTATAAAAGTCAAATCTCCCAAACTGTTTGAGGTGGAGGATCAAATAAATCATGTCTTGCTATTCTATGATGAACCATATGACAGGTAGCAATTTTGATGGCCCGACAGATGGGCAGTTTTTGAAGTTTAAGTTTTTAGGCTTTAATGATTGTAGTCAAGTTCTTTTATAGTTTCTAGATGTATGCTTAGTTGAATCCATGCCCAATGGATACTAGGGAAATGTTTTCAAAGCTGAAGTGTTGTATGAATGAATTGGTCTACAAGTTCTTGAGACCTCGCAGGGAGGATCTTATCCCCAAAAGGAGCCAATGTTAGCTCTGCTATAAACTTCAATAGTTAAGGGTCAAAGACAGCTTTGCCATGTTGCAGTATGCTTAAAGGTGCTTGCAGCAGTTGCTCTCCTTCTTCTCTTTCAGTTTTCTTCATACCACATAGCCCTACTTCCTCTGTTTCCATTTCCTCCTTTCCTATAAATTCCCCATATTCCCCTTTAAACCCCTCTATCCTTGTTCTTGTTTCAAAACCCCTGTAAAACCTGTTTCACGGCTTCCGGGTGTTATTTGTTTATAACCCTTTATAAACCCGATAACCTTTTGAAACCTCGCTTGAGCCTATTTCTCATTCTATCCCCAGTGCTAAAGTTTTAACCCTTTATAACTTTGCACCTTCATAAATTATATGACTCGTGCCATTATTAACCCTGTGTCGCTTTTGAAATCTTCACCATTGGTCGCCAAGATCTAATGGCCCCTATCACCCCAACCCACGCATTAAACCACGTGCTCCTTTCTTTTCATCCGACCATCCATCGGAGATCCGACGATAGTCGCAAGCCCTCATCTCACAAGCCGCGGACATGTTAATTCGTGGGGGCGGCAGTTTCGGGCTGCCACGCGGTGCCTTTTTGTTGGATCGTGGCCCGCTATATGGAAACCGCCGAGTCCCGGAAGGTGGTGCGGGGAATACCGCCCGCCTCCCAAAACCATCCTCCTGCCCGTTAACTACCCTCCAACTTCCGCATGCGATCACTGTCCGATCATCCCCGCCTATGATCCAACGGCCCATATTCAATTGCCTGTGTGTCCTCCTGTTAAACTCTGGCAGTTGATCGCAGCCGTTGATCTCTGTGATCCGACGGTTGTTATTCACTCTGGTTGCCCACCTCCCGATAGCTCCTACCGATGTGGTTGTAGCCATTGATCTATATGATCTGATGGCTCATGACACTCTCCCCACTTCCCTGTCTTATGATAGCCTCCATATGCCGATCTCCACCGTCCGATTGTTTAATCTAATGGCCAGCATTTGTTTTCGCCTTCTGCTCATGCTTCCGCCACTCTGTTCTTGCCCGTAACCTGTGTTATTCGCCCGAAGGATGAAGAGGATGATCTACCTGCTCTCTGCGTGTTAAGACTCCAACAACCGCATTTAAAGAAGAGCATGGTCGAAGACAAATAGGATGACCTTGAGCAGTGAAGATCATTTATCAAGCATGGAGTTTGATCCATAATTCATTCCAGCTGCCAGAGAAGGACTTCAGAATATCAGGAAAGGCCGATTTGTCCATTAAGGCTCTGAGAATTGCAGCAAAGGCCCATTTCATATTGTAAATGTGGTTGGTGATCATTTATTGACATCTCCCCGCTTAGTAGCAGAGATATTTTGTAAACCAGTCTCTATATATACCTAGAAACACAATGTAAGAGGTTGATGAGTGTTAGATCAATGTTATTTTGTTGTAAGCTTCAACTTCTGGAGACTGTAACTACTTTGTAACCTACAGCGTCTAGTCTTCATTTTCAGCTAATGCAAGCTTCTTTTGTTGTTAATTGCTCACTTTCCACTTCTTCTTCTTGTTCCAGGTTGTGCCTCTTTTACATTTATTCATGTGTTCTTAATGTTTAGCATTAGAGGGGTTGTCATCCCACCTCTATGTTAGGATTTAGAATGTATCATTGGATTTGTTTGCAGGTTTCTGTTGTTTTAATACTAGAGAGTTTTCATCCTGTCTGTGTATTAGGAAACAGATTTACAGACCTTTAAACTGGTTGCAGCCGGCCATCACTGGGTCCTATGCATCTGTTGGTGTGGTCAGTCTTCTCCATTATCACCTTATCCTCAAACTGTGAGTAATTGGTGGTTAAAATCCTTGTAGTCTGGGGGTGTTCACCCATGTCTGGGGTCAAGCACAGTAGAAATGGTTATCTGGCTTGAATATGCAACATTTGTTTCATTCATCCACCAATTTATCCAACTTTTTGTTGAGTTTGTAATGTCCCCGAGCATCACTGATATACAACCTAGGTGAGTTTCTTGGGGTGATAACAGATCGTATAACTCCTTCGTAAATTGCTCCAAACTTATTAACAAATGCTCCATGGTATTCAATGTGATGTGGGGAATAGAAGACAAGGAAGCATACATAGGGAATATTATGTGGATCATTTTAAAGTTTAATGAAGATGGAATTTTAAAAAAATTAAAAATAATTTAATTACCTTATAAATTTTGTTTTTTTATTATTTTATCCACAAATCGACAAGACTAACCTAAGGCTTAAGAAATGGTAACTTAAGGGTATCTAAGACAAAAAAATCACCTGGGGATCATACACATCCCAGGCCACACCAAACCATATTCATGGTTGGATTTGTGCCCACAAGGTTTTTAGCCAATGACCTTTTCACCATGGAGTGCCTTAACAAAATTCCATATCATCTACTTCTCTACCTCCCTTGTGCCAAAATATTTTTATAATAGTCAAATATCTATTTTTTTGTTCATTATTTTGCTAGTTTGTTAGTGACTTTCCTAAGCCACACAAACCCTTAACATAGTTAGATGTTTTGTACCCATGGGGTTTGAATCAATGGCCTTTACACAAGGAATGTTTTATCATAACACCCTATCATTGTTTACTCTACATCTCAAGGATAATTAGCTAATAATTATTAGATAAATAAAATTAAAAATGTAGTTTATTTTGGAGGGAAAATATTAAAGGGAAAATTTGGGTGAAAATTTGAAGAGAAAGTTGGGGGCAGATTTTAAAGGAAAATTTTAAAGAATTTTTTTTGGGGGGAATTTTCATTTTGCAAGTCATAATATTGACATTGAGGGAGTGAGCATTTTATCATTTTATGTTTTTGTGAAAGGTCATGGATTCATTTGATAATGGGGTTTTTTTTCGAACATCAATCTCTATTTGCACACCTACTCTATTGGTATTGATGAATATAATGGGAATGTCTCTATTGTGAATAAAGAGTCATATTTTTGACATACTAAAGAGTTTGATGATAGTGCATGTAATGATATTAAGCATGTTGACCAAGAAATTTCTAAATCTAAGGATTTTGAACACACCACTAATGAAGGGGAGCATTATGGTAGTGATAATTCTTCTTAGTGGCTTAATGATAATATCAATGATAAGGAAGATATTGAAAATCTATCTCCAATTGAAGATCTCAATGATAGTTTAAATGATTGTAATGATAATTTTCCTCCAAGTGATGATTTTAATGGATGTGACAATGGATATTTTTATCCAACAACAAAAATTAAAGAATCTAATAAAGATGATGGATATTTTCCTTTGAGAAAAGATTTTCAGGGAACTTCTGAGAATGATGAAGGTTTTCCTCTACCAATAGAATTGAAAGGCTCTAAAGAAAATGATGAAGAATTTCCTCAAAAAGAGGATTTTAAAGGTACGAATGAGGATGATCAAGAATTTCCTCCAAGTGAGGATTTAAAAGGCACTAAGGAGGATGATGAATTTCCTTCAAGTGAGGATTTTAAAGGCACATATGAGGATGATGCAGAAGTTCCTCCAAGTGAGTATTCTGTTAGGGCCTAAATCTACCTCAGGCTAAGAAAGGTAGGATCTAGGGTAACATCAAACCACGCTTAACTTGGTAGCTAGCCCTACCAGGTCAAGAGAGGGCTCTCTCCTTGTCAATCTCAGGAAAGATGGCCAATAAAGCTTGAGATGACTTATATAAAGACTAATTTTAGGCTAGATATGTGAGCTGAGGAGTTTGAATGAATTTAATTTTGTTTTGCTGGCTCAAATGTGAAAGGCAGATTTGGGTCCAAGGAATGGACACAGTCTTGCATAGATCTCTATGGGGTGAGGTAGGAAAATGGTTTATCACTTCAAATTGAGTGAGATGGAGATCTTTTAGACTGGTGAGGAGTTGGAGAGGGCATGAAAGTCTTAGGGATCCTCTTCAAACAGCTGAAAACATAAATAACTAAACAAACCATAGGTAGAGCACTGCACCTTCAATGAGTTCTACCTTTATCCTTATTTCATTTAGTTAAGATGAACAGAGAGAGATGATGGCATACATAAAACACATGTAAACTTGCAATTGCAGAAGGAAAAACAATACCAAATCAAGTTGCCACAAGAATCCCATAAAGTGCTACAAACCCTGGGCTATTGCTTTTCCAAACTACTAAAATGAGTGTACAATAATGCTCAAAGCATTCACAAGAGTCCAACTTTTACCAATGACTGAAAAACTACTAGATATAGGCAACAAACAACTCATGCTAGGATCTAGGGGTTGAATTCATGAGTTTAGGCGCTGTTTCAACAAGATCTAAACTAAGAACTGAAAAGTAGGCAGTGGAACAACTTGCTTCTAAAACCTAGGAAACTAATTCATTCAGTTGCAAACTACCTTTTCATGATGAATCTACCTCCATGAGTAAAAATTTAGCATATTTACATCAAAATTCATCAATTCACATTAAATTACATCATGAGTTTGACTATTAGAAAGAGAAAAGTCAAACTGATCAGAAACTAGGCGAAAAACAGAGTCTTTTGGCCAAAATGAGAAAATTTCATCCTGTGCGCCACGCTCTTGTCCCTGTGCACCGCGCTACTTTGGAGCTGATTTTGGAGTCTTTCCCGTGCACCAAATTTTCTCCAAGTGGGCTTGTTGGAAATTTATACCTGTCTACTTTCTACAACAAGTGTAGTTTCAGAATTTGGTCTCCATTTTCCCCTCCAAAAATGAGTTCTCCAAACACTGCTTCCTGTGTGGCCAAAAAGGGGCGAAAAGGTCATTTTTGAGGTGTTTTCGACCTTTTTGGAAGCTCAAAACTTGTCAAAATTTCTTGGCCATGTGAGGGAATTCATATTTTTACATGAGGAATCCAAAAATGTTGAGTTTTCCTCCAAAGGAGGTCCCTAGAAAAAGCGCGCACCAAGTGGCGTGACGCACCAGGCAGAAAAACCTGTTTTTTAGTCCAAAAATTCAAAATTTACAAAAAGTTTCCCAAATTCCTTGAAATTTGGGTTGAGTATACTTCATCAAGTGCTATGTTGGGCTAAGGAAGCCTTAGCCAAGATCTGGAGTCTATCTTGCTCTTTTCTCTTCCTCAATGCTTTCCTCAACTTGGCCTTCAAAGTCCTAATTCTCACTTTGCACACCTTGTTTCTCGCCAAGTAGTGGTAGGCCATGTGCCTCAACATCGTTTTCTCTCTGTTGGCCTTCTCCAGCATCTTTTTCAAGTGCAAGTTTGTCCTCTCAATCCAAGACTCACGATCAGCTTGAATTTCTTGTTCAAGTGATGACAGCTTAACTTTCTTCCTCTTGGCAGCTTGTCGGTTTTCCCTTATGTTTTGTAGCTCCATAATGGTTTTCTAATCCTCTAATTGTTTGTTTCTCTACTCCAAATATTTAATTATCCACTTGGCTCTTTCCAGGTTGAGAGACAAATGATGACTGTCATCTTGCAGCTCCCTAATGATCTCTTTGAGCTTTGAGCTCAAATCAGTGTCATCATCCTAAATAAGAATGAAATCTGCCTCTTGACCTCTTGAAGGCCCCTCATCATGTAATGGATACTTACCTTTGTCATGTACCTACTCTGCTGATGGAGGAAATGCGACCCCTTCCACCCCGGGTGGAGATAGTACTCATTTTGCTGCTGCAAACAATCTCCTAGTGCCCTTTTGGTATGTGACAAACACAGGCACATTAGTGGTCTATGTCTCATGCACCTATTGGTGATGTGAAGGCTCTCCTGCCTCATGAAAAATTGATGGGGGAACTTGAGGACCTGTAAATACCTCATGTGAAATGAAATCCTCCCATGAAACATTCAGTAGACTAAGCTGATGCAAAACCACAATTTTGATGAGTGAAAAGTGATAGATGTTGTTATATTGCTGATGAGAAGGCTTCCTTTGCACCAATGTGGTCATCTTCTCAATATTCTGGCAAATGAAATAGGGGAGGTTCATCATCCTCACCCTAGTAAAGTACATCAACAATCTGATATGATAGGTGTACAGATGAGAAAATCTGCCCTCACAGTTGAAATATTTAATTATGAGTTTCATCAAGGGAGCATATGTGTCCTGTAGGTACCTGAATGGGAAGACTCTACTGACATGTCTCTGAAAACCAGCCTTGATATAAGGCTCATAGTGATCTCTGTCTACCAGCTGCCCCTTATTCCATTGCTCACCTACATTTGGAATACCGGTTGCTTGAGCTATAGTCTCAGGTGTCAAGGTGAATGTCACACCTGCCAAATTGACTTGGCCATTGTGAAGATGGAGCACAAACAATCTGGCAAGCTCATGGTGGTATTTGACTCTTTCCACCATCTCACAAAATTGATAACAAGATTGGTGCTGGAAGCATGTGACAGCAAGAGGACAGGCCAACAACTCAGCAAGTGAAGTAGGCTCCTCCCGGTTATGTTTTCCACTCTTATGAGGTCTCTTTGGTGCATGAATTTCTTTGGAAGAGTCACTAACTGTTTCCTCATTTCTGTCATAGGAAGAATTTGACTCCATTTTTACCAATGCTTGAGTTTTCTTAGATGAGTATGAAGAGATTTTAGAGTGACAATAGATTTTTGCTGCCAAAGATATGAATTGATGAGGGACTTAAAGGGACTATGTATGAGGGGTTGGGGATGTTGCTGGTAGATTTTCTGAGGAATGAAAGAGTTTAGGGAATAATATTTAGGGTTTAGGATTGTTGATTAGGGTTTGGGATAAGTTAAGGTAGGGATTAGGGTTAGTAGTTTAGGGATATGTGGAATAGGGAATGGGTAAATATGAATGAAAAGGGAGGGAGAAAATGAAGTGAGGGAGTGAAAATGATAGGGGTAGGATTTAGCAGCAAAACAACAATTTGTAAGAACCTAGGCAGTGTTTTTTCATCAAACTATGCAAGGAACTAGGGTTTCAATATTTCCCTATTAAATCACCATGAACATTAAGATAAATTCATGCATTGGGCATATTGGAGTGTGAACTTACTTGGGAAATGAGGAATTGGCAATTTGAGAGCATTTGGAGGAAGATGTGAACGATTTCGGGCCTTGTAGACTTGTGCACCGTGCCACCTCACAGGTGCGCCGCGCTGGCTCAGTGCATCGCGGCAATAAAAAATTTCAACGAGGAGTGGACTCTGTGTGCGCTGCGCTAGCTTGGTGCGCCACGCCTGCAATTTCCCCTGTTTTGAATGGAAAATTGCTCTCTCGGCTTTGAAAATGCAAATGCACTTGCTCTCCTTCACTTTGGACACAAATGAGCCTCCTTTGATATGAAAAAACTTTATATACCAATGGTTTTAATTTTTCACTCAAGAAAACCCACTTTACTAATGTTTGATTTTCACTTGCTTTTTAAAACTCTGTTTTTGGGCAGTTTGCTTTACTTTTTGCCTTTGATGGACTAAATGCTTTGACATTTTGTTTCTTTTGTAGGAACTGGAGTAGCAGAGGCTTGGCAAGGTGACCAGGGTTGCCTCTTGAAATTATTACATATAGAAAAATGAAATTACATGAGATTTTGTACATGAAATATAAAAAACTTTGTTTTTCCTCAAAACAGGGTTTTGAGGAAAAATCAATCACTGAGCATGTGATTATTGAAATTATTGTTGCTGAGACTTTATTTGACCTCCTCATGCACCTATTGACCATTATTGATCATTGACAACACCTTATTGATGAAACCATAGACCTAATGAGACCTAAAACCCTAAGAATGACTTTTGCAGATTAAAGACAAAAAATGATTGCAGATGATCTAGATGTATGAAAATGGGCTAGCAAGTAAAGAAAATGAGGGAAAATGTATAATATGTCACTACCATCAGATGATCCATGACCCTAATGGAATGCAGATGATCAGATGAGACACCTAACATGCAATGCAACAAGAGAATTTGATCACTGATGGAGGGATGAAGATACCGACACTAACATATTCTAAAGGCACTAATGAGGATGATGAATTTCATCCAAGTTAGGATTTTAAAGGCACAAATGAGGAAGACAAATAATTTCCTCCAAGCAAGGATTTTAAAGGCATTGACGATGAGGATGGATTTCCTCCAAGTGAGGATTTAAAGGAACTTACGAGGATGATGAATTTCCTCCAGGCGATGATTTTAAAGGCATTTATGAAGATGATCAATAATTTCATCCAAGTGAGGGTTTTAATGGAATTGACAAGGACAATGAAGGATTTCCTCCAAGCAAGGATTTTAACGGCACTGATAAGGATTATGAGGAGATTCCTCCAAAAAATGATTTTAAAGGCACTGATGAGGATAATGAGGAATTTCCTCTAAGTGGGGATATTATAGGCACTAGTTATGATGATGGAGAATTTCCTCTAAGCGGGGATTTAAAGGCACTAATGAGGATGGTGAAGAATTTCCTCCAAGTGAGGATTTTAAAGGCATTGGTGAGGATGATGAAGAATTTTCTCCAAATAAGGATTTAAAGGAAATGATGAAGATGATGATTATTTTTATCCATGAGAGGATTTTGAGGATATTTATGAGAATGATGAAGATTATTTTACAAACTATAAAGATTATTATGATGAGGGTGGATACTTTCTTCCCAATGAGCAATATAAAGGCACTAGTAAGGATGATGATGACTTTTCTTAAAGTTAGGATTCTAAAGACATTAATGATGATGTTGATGATGATCAAGATAATCCACTTAGAGAAAAATTTAATGGCATTGAAATTCCACATTCTTTTTTTGGGTCTTGTCGTAGTAGAATAATTTTTATTTTGTAAATATGAAAAAGGAAAAAAAATGATATCTATGTAAGCACAAAAATAAATTGTGTATTGTGGTTTCAATGATAAATTGTAGGAATACAAAGTGGTATTAAATTTATGGGGACTTTAAACATTAGAACAATTACCAATGAAATACAGTCATATAATACCACTATTGAACAATTACTTGTATTAGATGTGCATTTTCTGTAATGGCAAAAACCTCTTGAGAAAATGAAAATTTGCATTAGGAGCCTTCACTTTAAGGTAATACTTTCAATTGATAATGGGTGAGAAGTACATGTTGAAATAGAGTAACTTTTCAAACTACCATGTAGATTTAATCTTTAATCTGAAGATAATAAAATTTCTCTATGCCATGAAGAGGGAGAACATTGACTTACTAGAGTTGTGTTTTCCATCAACAAATTGAGAATTTCGAGAGGACTTAAATGTTTCTAAGAAAGGTTTTTCATATTCCATCTCTGCTATCTTATTTTCTTTGTCCCAACCATATTTTGTAGCAAGTATCTCAATAAAGGAGGCAAAGTTCTTCCAACTGCACCTATGTCAAGAAAGGAAAACCTTGATTTCCTAGGAATATGGTCAATTATTGTCTCATAGTACTTCTTATGTGCATATTTAGCCACCTCTACCTCTATAAAAGAATACCCATGTGCTAATATTTTTCCCAAATTTTCATTCTACAACATAGAAAATTAATAATTAGATTCAGATCAAAGCAGTTTGACAAATTTTCTATTTGGAAAATCATAATAGAGCCTTTCTATATAAATAAAAAACCAGTTGTGTTTTCTTCCTTGCATCTCTTTGGAAAACTCCATTATTTTTAAATATGGGTTTAAAAGCATACTTTTCTTTGAACCAAGAAGAAATTTTTTGACAACTTGCTACATTCCACATAGAGCAAGACTCTAATAGATATACAACAACATATCAATATCCCACCCATACATAACTATAGGATGAGAATTGACATCAAAATTTACATCCAAGAACAACTTTGGTATGGAATTTTAGGATATTCTCATACATTCCCCCATAATGGCATAGTGGAGTCAAATTTTAAATGATTTACTCGAACTATTCCCAATAGATATTTAAGGAATTCATCCTCCTCCTTGGTGTGCAAGAATCAAGCCAACAATGTCATATAGATATATCTTTAGATAATACATATAGATAGATTGGTAGATTTATGTAAACAAATAGAGAACATCATGACATCACCAAATATCTTCACTTAACAATTATGCCAAGATTTTACATATTACAACAAGTATGGAATGTTGATCGATGTAGGTACTGACATCAAGTCAAAGTTTGGATTTTTTTAGCTAGAAGGTCCAAAATAAAGGAATAGGTGGATAAAATTTTTATCATAAATCATAACCTATGATGTCAATGGACATGATATTTAAAATTTTGTTTATGTTGTTTTGTTATTTTGAATTTTCACATTAACTCCCTTTTAGCTAACCATTCACCTCAAAATACCATTGGGATTTCCCTTCAAATCCCATCTGTTTTTTCTTCACTAATTAAGGAATGAAAGCACTTTGTGATAATTACATTGCATGATACTAGTGACAATTAAATTTAGTGCCTTTGTTTTTCTCATTGTATGAATTTATGCATCTAGATAAAAAAATATTGTTATTAAAATAACCCATACCACCAATAATAGATAAGAAATATATTCATCATTTATCTGCGTATTTAAGTGCATAATTAGGTATACAAGAGAAACAATAAGAGTACCCACCCATGTTTGAATCAAGTCTAGATACTCTTAGAATTTGGAGAATTCCTTCTTCAATTATGTCAAGATTATTACTATATTCTCACATGTGTTGCACACTATTTTGTAATATTATCACATCAATTAGAATTATATTATAAAACCATATATTTTCTTGTATTGTATTAATAGCATGATAATAATATTAACCCCATTACATTCCCTTTAAATCTCCTACACTAAGTAGTTTGAGAGATTCCTTTCAAAGCACCACTAGAAAAGTTGTTGAGCTAATGGTGACAAAGAATATTTTATGCTCACACCCATAAATACCATGTAAAAAAACTGTAGGGGGTTATGTCATTATGAATTCCAATTGAAGTGAACCTATGCATGCATGTTTGGCTAATCAAAACCAACATGGACTTTTGAGGTTGTGATATATATCACTACTTAAATTTTCCTACTATTATGAGTGAAACCTTCTTGTTTAAAGGCATGAAGACAAGTTAGTGCTCTATTGGAGTTAGATGATCAAGAAAACATATATTTTGGTTACATCTAAGGAGTGCCTTTGTGGACCTTAGAATGAGTAGTGTGGACATATACACACCTCAATATGTCATTACTTCTTGTGTGTTTGTATAGTGAGATTTGCTTATGTTATTTACTAGTGAAGGCCAATTGGTTGTCGAGTGTATCCGTTGAGATCCACACTCCCCAATCATTGCTCAAATCCCAAGGTAACATACTCACATCGCTAAAGCTACTTGTGCTAGAGGTGGTTCAATTGTAGGTATGTGTTGATAGGGCAATGTTGACTAGGAAATTTTTTTATTTTAATTCTTTTGCAGGTTGGTAGTGGCAGGAAAAAGAAAATTCTTGGACTTTGAATCTACAATATTAATACTCAAAGAATTATTGGTGTCTTGATCATGAAACTAATTTATGAGGATTTATGATCCATTGAGATTCAAATGTTCATTCCTAGGAAAGTTCACCAAATTATAACCCATTACTTGAGGCTTTGCGTGAGCATTTAGTTTTTGAAGATAAACATACTCTAGACTTAAAGTGTGGGATAGAGGATTTTTGAAGGACAATGAGTATTTTGTGATAAAAAGTGATTGTTTTTCATAACAAAGAAAATCTTTCTATGATTTAGATAGCCTTTCATACATGTGTGCCAATTTGCTAGTCTCATAGTATCGAATCCAAAAATGCCTAGGTGGAGGACAACATTAATGCAATGGTGGATGTAGATTGTAGTGTCCCATTATTATTGGTCAACTATGTGAGAATATGGTGAAAAGTGGATAGATCGATGTGAATACTTCATCCTTGTTGGTTCTCAGTGCATGAATTTGAGCATTGAGTATATTGGTATGCTTAGGTCATTGACATGACAACATTCATATCAAATCAATAGTTAACCCATATGTCATATTCCATGTAGTTCATTAATGAAATACCTTAAAATTTCTCATGTATATCCTTAGTTATTACTAGAGCATAGATTTTTTATCTATTATAGTGCATTGCTTATTTTTTAAGAGTAATTTTCTCATCTTATCTATGGATTACAAATCTATTGCCCATAGGAACTGTCATTGCTTTATTAAGCAATGAACCTATTTTTATTTGTTATGGATTGGTTGAAAGGAATCATTTAGAAAGTATGATTATACTAGAGGTTGAATCTACATGTGGGTGGAATTCAATTGTTCATGGGATTCCATCTTCAATTGGCCATATTAAACCTTACACATATTCATGATTAAGTGAACTAGATGATGCATAATCAACTTATTGGTTGTGTTAGCCCTCTTTGGTGCTATGAAAAATTATTGATGAAAATTGAGGTTGGCACTTATTGTTGTATGGTTGCATATTTTAGAGCTCATCATAGAGGTATTAATTAGTGTTATTGATTAAATTCCCTAGCTACAAGGATTAAAATATGGGCATTTAAAGACTTGTTGGGAGAAGATATTGTGATGTTTAGCAATTGGGTCAAGGACTATGAGTAGACCCTAAATAGAGTTATATCAATGTGAGAAGCAAGCCATGGTTCATGGATTATACTTGTGTGACGTTATTATCGACAATTGGATCTCATTAATTATGCATGATTTGTCGATGTCAAGAAAGTATCTCCTAAGAAAGTATGGTCATGACTATACTAATTAGTGAAATATACATGGAGATTGTTACTAAATACACACACAAGATTTTTTCTCACAAGAGTATTTTACACGCACGCATGCACACACGCATTCATATGATTAGTTTGATATTCTCAAAATAAGTGCACTCCAATCATAGGTTTGAGGTGTAGTATGGTGTTGATCCTTGCGGAAATCCATTGAGGATTAGAGGTACGAAATTGTAGGCCCCTCCAACATTAAAAGTTACTCATTGTGGGTTGATTTTTATCAGACTTTTGAAGTATTCATTTTTTTATAAATCTAGGTCCTCTTCCCTTATAATGCACTAGACAACTGGACTACATCAGCACTAGCAAAGATAATAGAGCCTGCAGACTTTGAGTTTAGACATATGATTTTTCTAGATCATTCTTTTGAGTCAACATCTTGGTCTATTTTGGATAATAATTCTATAATTAAAATCTACCTATGTTAAAAGGATTTTATAGATCCAAGTTTCATCATCATTCTATCCTTATATCATTACCATATTTTTTCATTAAAATTTAAAATAAGCTTGTTGTAATTGGTGGTTACTTGCTACTATCTTCATTCTTCTTCCTTGAGTGCTTGATTCTAAGTTGAGTTTGGTCTCATATATCAAAGAGAAGATGCAATTTTTTCCATAAGAGCCTACTCTTCTAGGTTAGGTGAGAAAAAATCCAATGGATGAAAAGATTCAGAACAAGTAACCCCGGAAATTTCCACAAATCCAACAATAGCACTACATAAAGATGACAAACATCCAAAATTAAAGTCTCCAATCTTACATGATATGCATCATGAGTGCTTTGCAAGTACTCATGCTTTTCAACTATCAATATTATCCCAACATTTTAGACAATAAAAGAACCACTATTGTGTGGTGATACTAGGGTAGACCTAAGTGAGTTTAGATGTCTCAAGCTTGTTGATTAAGTCCCCAAAATTTCCACGCCAAGGAAAATTTTCCAAGTACCTATGTGTATCAAAACCACAATTGTATGCTATACCAACCATCCTTTGATTTATTTATTTTTTAAGCATTACACTTTATGTCCCTAGACAAGACCAAAACCTCCCATAACATATTTCATCTTTCCACTAATCATTTATTGTTGGTGTGTATCAGATCGTGAACATGCTCAACATCAAATTTTAATGACATGAACCTCGTTTAAGGGATGATTGATGGTGGAACTTCCCTTGAATGACTCGAGGAAGTGAAAAAAAATTATGAAGTACCTATATGGAAACTAAGGGATAACAAGTCCCTCTTATCTCTCTTTCAAAATAAATTTTTTCTCATCTTAATGTTTGGAGGTTGGATTGAAATATTTATAAACAAACATGGAGAAAATGAAACTATATTTATTGAGTTGTAACCAAGGTGGGAGAAAGATTCTTGTAGTCTTAATCAAGTCAAATAAGAGAGTAAGGAAAAAGAAAAATAAATCATTCAAAAAAGTCTAACATAAAATGGTACCTATGAATAGGAAGTAAAATGTATCACTTAGAAAAACTAGTCTCGCAAAATAGAAAAATGATGAATAATCGTTGCAAGTTGTGGTGCATAATGATGATGAGCAAGGAAATTTAAATGGTATGCCTATTGGTGTCAATCGTAGAGAATTTTCTCATACCATGTAGAACCAAATAACTCAATTATGGTGAACTAGGCTAAACTCCAAAATCCAATAATACTATGCAAGAAAAGGACCATCAAGAAAAATCCTATTTTGAGACAATTTTGTGCATATAAAGGATAAATAATTATGTTTCTCTTGCATTTTCCAGTGTGATTTTAAAAAATTCAAACTATTGTAGACATGATATGCATCAAAATGAAGATATTTGGAAAGGTTGTTGTAAGGACCCTAACTCGAGGCACAATTGGCAGTGGAAACTTAAAGGGTGTGCACAAGTATGCTTAGCAAGCTGCACAGAAAGTCCATGTTTGGCAGCCTTGGCGTTGAATCACGATGTTGCATGAGAAGGTGAGCATGATGTACTATAGCACAAGCATGCTAGGATAAAGTGGCATGTCTCGTCAAGTATGACAAGGTAGGAAACCAATGAGGGTCACATAGTGGGCTTTGTCAAGGACATCATGATTTGGCAATGTGATGATTATGTTTGTCATGTTATGCAAGTCATCAATAGTGGTAAGGGAATCAAGGATGTTAGGATGCCTTTGATGTAGGAACAATAATGTTGGTGACTACCAGATGAGGCTTGGATGGATGATGGGTATCAGTTTTACATTGGGTGATCATCTATTTAAATGTGCCTAGCTTGGGGGAGGCAACAATAGTTCATCTATGGTTGTGATTCGATGGTGATGCATCACCATGGTGAATTGAGCATTCTAATATTCCATAAGGTCAAAGATGTATGACTTAGCTTTGGTCTATGCATGTCAGCTAGGCATAGTCTAAGTGGTATAATTGGGTTGTTGGAAATGCCCAACCCATGAGGTCAGGCTAGTTTCACGTGTCAATTGGGCTTATTGAGTGTTATGGGACACTCAAGGAGACTGAAAAAGAAAACAATTCTACTCATGCCCAATTGGAAGCATAGGTTGAAAATTTGGAAATATAATTTACTTATATTATGAGTATAGTTTACAGTAACAATAAGTAGGTAAATAAGTAAAGAGATAAAGTTTGAATATGGGGTTTGCATAGTGATCCAAATATGCTACTTTTGATTAAGATATACACCAAATTTATCATAACAAAATGTTTCTATAATGGATGAGCAATTGATTTCATTAGTAAGGAGATTCAAAATATTTGAGCCATGTATTAATCAAACATATTAGGATTTGTTAATCCAACATAAGCATAATGCATTGACAATGTTTTGATTGAAAAAATAAAAAATCTTAAGTGCTTAACATATCCTATAGTCATGGTATATTTCCAATAAAACAAATGAGGGAAAAAGAAACATATTTTTCGATATCAAAATTATTCAATTAAAAAGTATGTGTTATAAATCAACAAATGAACTTAAACATAAACATAAGTATATGCATCGGCGTATAATATTATTTTTAGGACTATGAGATTTGGAAATTATTTTGATGTATATAATTGGATTGGGATATGAAGGAAGTAACTAACAAATATGCACCAAGAATTTGATCCACACCCGATATTCCATGCTTGGAGCAAGTAGAAATTTTATTATAGTATTAAAAAAACTACTAAATATTGGAGCTATTTTCCGTCCATAAAACCTCAAATTCGTATTGAACTATTGAACATTATAAATTTAGTCAACACTCTGAAATTTAGACAACACTTCGAAATATGAATCAGTTTGAATTTCCAAAACATACCAACAAAAATATTATATACTTGAACAAGACCACTTTGTGTGCCTTGATTGCATGCTAGAAACATGATATAATTGTCACATTGAAACACCTTCATGTTGCTACCATAAATAGTGTAACATAGACCCAAAAATAGTTTTTTTATTGCCCCGTGATTGTTCCCTTGCTACTACCACCAAAAAGGCATGAAACTCTTAAAACATCTTAAATTTCTCTACCATACTACATGAAACTCTTAAAACATCTTAAATTTCTCTACCATACTACACATGAAACAAGTATGGGAAATACAAATAACTAAGATATAGGACAATGAGATGAGAATACATTAAGTTTTGATACACAATAAAAAATCATAGTTCAAATTAGGCTCTAAAATTAAATTGAAACACATTTATAAAAGAGACTATAAAAAAAAAACAAGAGTTTGTAGCGGCATTAAGCATGATCAACACTATACCATATTCAAATATTGCAAAATAATATTCCATTCTATCTGTACTGCTAACGCTTTGAAATTAAAATATAAAATACCATACTAATAGTCATGTCATCAATTTTGATAAACATTATACCATATCTAGACCTTACAAAATACCATTCTAGTCTAATTGTATTCCTTATGTGCCACCACCCCCTAGTGTCGATGCCCAACCTCAATGATATTTTATCGCCACTCATATTCCATTTATGCTAATGTATTTTCTTGCAACCGCATTCCTTCATCCAATGATGCATCTACTTGCAAACCCCCTTCATCCTACATAGCAACTTTCCCATCTGAGCTTGCTACTAACAAGACATTTGCATTCATAATTTGATCATTCCCCCTAATATATATGACTTGTTCTCCTTTTCTTATGTCCAATTCACTTTCTTCAGTACCAATTTGGGACTCGTTCTACATAGTTTCCATTTCTATTTGGTGAATATCTATCAACCAATTCTTTTGAGCTAGAATTATGTTACATTTAATTCATTAATCAAAGTCCGTAAACTTACAAAGTGTAATGCACATTATATGAAATATCTAATTTATGACTTATCTATGAAAAAACACTTTGCAAGCTAACTATGAAAGCAGAGTTCTAACTTATGAACAATAATTACAGCTTAATGAAATCAACATAGTCATGGTTCTAAACATTTTTAAACCCTCACCGTGTAAAGGTTTTGTTATGAGACAATCACAAAATCATTTAATCATTTAACTTATAATTCAACTAGTGATTTCTACCATTGAAAAAAAACAAGTGTTTAATCAATCAAATGGTTTGTATGAATAGCCTAGATTGTGTTGTCACACCACACAAAACGGAGATCAAAGCATATATTGAAATCAACTTAAATTAACAAGAATTAAAGGCATTTAACTAAGCATATAATTAAACTAACTATAACTAAACAAAATTGAGAAAAGAAGAGCAATGCTTCCCTTACACAGGGGGGCCTCTTGGTTCAGTTGTGTGCTACTAAAGAAGTTGTGTGAGCTCTTAAATTGCTAGAAGACCACAATGAAACTATTCACAAAATATGATTATGTAGGGAATTAACACACCCACAGCAATAGAGTTTTTATATTAAATATCAAATATTATTTCACAATAATAATGATTTTTACGTAATTTCATATGAATTCCATTTATATTACAAAATGGGATCTTGTATATCCAAAACACATGGATCTTAAACATGGTCACAATAGTAGATTTAGGAAAATATATTTTAGAAATCCACACATATCTCCCAAATTTTTCACTTTCTAAGGAAACTATTAAAATAAAACCCAAATGGGAATGTTATGGACAAAACCCATGTTTCAGTTTTTTGAAATATATCTTCATTTGCTTGAAAGTCACGTCAGAATTTGACTACCATAAAAATGTTGCTAATTTGTATCATCACCTTTGATTAAGAACTAGAGGCCCACACATGTTACTTGGGTAAGTTTGAGCAACACACATCCATATTGGGGGTCCTAGTGACAACTCCATGTGCCTAAATTTCTTCTAGAACTATGTTGATATCTCAATCACAAAGGTGGCTACCAGAACTAGCTTCAAGAACTAAACTAGTAAATTGTCATTTGTAAAACCAAGCATAATTCTAATAAATTAATTAAAAATAAATGAAATAATAATAATAGACTACACAAACATGTATGAGGGATTTTTGAGTTTTTGTGTGTTTCTAAATTATGACGGTTATAAATTGTGACAACGGGTAAATGGAATAATGTGAAATTGGAAATTTCAAACATTAAAAGTATGGCAAAACAAAACCCACATCTCCCCCATACTTTAGATTTTGCATGTCCTCAAGCAAATAGAGAAAAAGGTAGCTAATAGCTTTGCAAAATTTTCACAATCCAATTGACTTCTTAGTCAAATATCAACTTTTTTCTTTTTCTTCACACCATATTATGCTTCCCATGAAAAAGTGATGCATGCTAGTTAAATTTGTTTTTCTCTAATAAAAAAAATATCAATCCCACATTACTTATTAGTCCCATACTGATTTGGATCTCTTCCACTACCGGAATTAACCAACATCTTTTACTTAAGTAATGTTAGAAGAATTGCATATGAAAGAGGATGAAAATCCACATGAGCATATTGTAAAGAAGATGAAACATAATGACAACCATCAAATAAGAGCACACACACACATTTATAATGGAGTTCACCAAGTGTGGGTTACGTCTCCTAGCCCTAGTGTCAAGAGTGGGGAGGTCGCGTCATAAATGTTGCAAGTTGATGGTGAGTACATAGTACATTCTTTGTCATTACAAGGATAAATTCCCTCAATTAGAGTGGCATGTCTCTCCACAAGACATTCTCCCTATCGAAACTCTCACTGAAATGGGCCATCCTTCAACATGACAAGCTAATAAAATCTCACATGATGTGACATACAAGTATCCCTCAACATAATGGTGATTAGGGATCTCAACAACAAAAACATCATCTCAGCAAATAAAAAGAAATACATGGCATAACTACCTCATTTACCTCCACTTTCAAGGATGGTCAGAAAATTAAAAGCTCAGATGTTGAAACAGACATCACCGCTGAATTTGTGGCACGAAATCATGTCAAATGACTATAAATTTTTCCCCTTTCTGACACCATCAAATTCTGGACCCTCGGGAATCTCGAAGATTCCCCCAAAGATTCCTTCTTGAAGATGACCAAAAAAATTCATTGCTTAGATGAAGATTCTGAGCACACCACTATGCTCCCTGTGAAATTCTATGAAAAATGACTATAAAGTTGGCATCATTCTGCCTCAATAAAAAATCAACCTTTAAGGGAATCTTTTAGATTCCACAAGATTTTGCAAAAGTTCCTTGTTGTTGGACACCTAAATCTATGCCACTTAGATGGGGAAACGGTTTGCACGGTTGTACTCCTCGTGAGAAAATGTGCAAAAATGACTATAATATTTTCAAATTCTGACACTAACACCTCTGGCCCTTAAGAGAATCTTTTTAGTGTCTTGGCAGATTCCCCACTCATGGTTCCGCTCCTCTGATCTGCTCATGGTTTCGTCGCTCCTCCATTTTCGCCCCCGTCAAATGGCACAAATGGGATTATTAATAAATTTTTGGGCGGATACTCCAATGTATGGTTCGTTGGCCCAATGGTGGAGTCAGTGTTTAGTGGGGAGATGGGGCGGGTTCAAAACCCACCCGCTCTAACTTTAAAAAATTGTGATATGGCTTAGCATTTACATTGTTTGGTGGTGTATTACTTTGGAGGTTGGCAGTTAACATATGTCGGCCAACGGTAATGGTATTACATTATTTTTGTGGCCGCCCATTGGGGACTGGCCCACGTGGGTCGGGCGAGTTCAACCCCTGTTGGCTCCCCATACATACATAGTAATATGACCATCGAGGGTTGGGTGGGTCTGCCAGGGGTGACTCGCCCACCCATTTTTTAAATATTTATATACTAACAATGTGGTGGGGGTGGCAGCCTGCCACCCTATCTATCTATCTATATATATATATATATATATATATATATTCAATTTTTATCCATCGAAAAATAAGGGTCACTAGGAAAATTAAGTAGGAGACAAATTCACCCGTTTTGATGGTCGGATTCTGTGTGTCGGGACTCTGCCAAATTTTTGCCTCACTAAGACTGCCACTTGGCCAAGTTTGACTTGAAATTTTACCAACTATAACTTGAGCATACGAACTTGGATTTTAGTGTAGTTCACACTGTTGGAATCAGGACAACAAGCACTATGATCTGATCCTGGTTTTGGGAGAAATTTGAGGACTTTTATTTTTTAGTTATTCCATAGCCATTGTTGAATTATGAGTGTTTCTAGAGCCACCTAGATCATTCCTCCCCACTGAGGATATTTTTTTCCTCCAAAAGCATGAATATAATCTGCAATTGTTGTGTTACATTGTCTACACCACAAGTCTCTTGACATGCCACACTTCCTTCTCCTTCACCCTTGTTCTTCAAAGCCATAAGTGATGAGTCGACACCTGCATCCTCTCCAAACCTATAGTGCATATTTTCAAATTACATGAACAACCATGACCCAAGCATCCCCATACTTTCCAAGAGTTTATAACACAGACACTTTGGTCAATTTTACATCAGAATAGAAATATATACCCTAGCTATCAATAAAAGGCCAAAACATCAACATTGCTTTGATAAGCGATGGAAAACACATCATCACTTTTACAATTTAAATTGCAACACATGATTTACAAAATGCGGCCATGACAAACTACCATATCTAGAAAAACCATCTCTCACTCATCAAAGTGAATGGGTCATCTCCCTGTGGCAGATTCTCTTGTTAAAAATATTCACCAATTGTTTCCTGCATGGGTCTTTTTTCCTTGTGACGCTGCTCTTGATGGGGCCTCCAACACATGGCTCTTTGATGTCCACCTCTATTGCAATGACTGTAAAAATTATTCTTCCTCCAGACCTGCTTAAACTTCTCCTTTCCTTGATGTGGAGAAGGACTTTCACGCCTCATCCTCTTTCTTGTTGCCATTCTCTTCCATCACTCAGCAACCACATGGTTATGTAAACCACAAAAACTACATGGTTTTATATGACATGATTTATGTTCATTATTAACATGCCTGTAATCAAAATTAACTTTAGAGTATTGATATTTTTTATACCTCTCTTGACTTTCTCTGGTGCGATCTTGGCGATGAGAGCTTTCCTTAGCTCTTCCTCTGCAATGTGCACTATCATGGGAGGATTGTGATGTGCTCCAATTAACCTCTTTCTCTAATGGCTATAGCAATGTCTTGGAATCTTCTAACTCCTTTAAGAACTCTCCTTCAATGTATCCCAAACCTATAAATCAAGGTCTTTGTACCACCTCTAATGGATGAGTCATTCCTTGGCCATTAGCACCAAGTCCTCCTCCTTTATACCCCATTTGGGTAGAGAGTCTCATGTCAGTTCCTAAAATGGGTACCTCCATGTTTCGAACAGAAATAGTGCCATGTGAAAATGAAATTGAAGAACGATCAACATTGTTTACCTTCATTGTCAATTCTGAAGCAGGTGATGATGGCTTCACTAAGCCTTCGCTCCGCTTTGACTTTTCCAAGGCCTCTTCTATGGCTCACAATTGAAGTTGTAATCTCTGCTTCTCCTATTTTTACTTCTCGTAGAAGTCTCCTCAATTCATCATTCTTTTCTTGAAGTATTTTATTAATCTCCTCATTTGAATTATGAGAATATAATGAAGAAGATGAATGGTCATTGGAAGATGGATATGGACTATCATCCTCTTATCTTTCTTTCTCTTATTACTCTCTTGCCATCTTCTCCTCATAATCTACATACATTATGTCCACCATGCGTGTAATCTTGAGGAGTTATTCGTAGAGATATTCATTGTTCTCCATTTCCCTTCTTGTTGCATGTTCAATCATTCACACTTGCAATTCACATCAACGAGAAGACCGATATGATACCAAACTTGATTTGGATCTCTTCAGCTACTGGAATTAACCAAGATATTTTACTTCTGTGATGTTAGCATAATTTCATATGAAAGATTATGAAAAGCCACATGTTCATATTGTAAAGAAGATGAAACATAACGACAACCATCAAATAGGAGCACACACACACACATTGATAATGGAGTTCAACCAGTGTGGGTTACATCTTTAGGCCCTAGTGTCAAGAGTGGGGAGGTCGCTTCACTAAATGTTGCAAGATGATGATGAGTACATAGTACATCCTTTGTCATTACAAGGATAAATTCCTTCAATCATAGTGGCATGTCTCTCCATGAGACGTTCTCCCTATCAGAACTCTCACTCAAATGGGCACCCCTTCAACATGACAAGCTAATAAAATCTCACATGATGTGGCATACAAGTATCCCTCAACATAATGGTGATCATGGATCTCAAAAATAAAAAAATCATCTCAGCAAATCAGATGAAAGAGATGGAATAATAGCATCATTTACCTCCACTTTTGGGGATGGCCAGAAAATGAAAATCTGAGATGTTGAAATGGACATTACCGTTGAATTCTTGGTACGAAATCGTGTCAGATGACTATAAACTTTGCCCCTTTCTGACACCATCAAATTTTGGACCCTTGGGATTCTCAAAGATTCCTTGTTGAAGATGACTGAAAGATTTGTTGCTCAAATGAAGATTCTAAGCACACCACTACGCTCCCTCTGAAATTCTATGAAAATGACTATAAAGTCGGCATCATTCTGCCTCAGTCAAAAATCACCCTCCAAGAGAATATTTTAGATTCCACAAGATTCTACAAAGATTCCTTGTTGCTGGACACTTGAATATCTGCTGCTCAGATCAGGAAACGGACCACACTTTTGGACTCCTGGAGAGAAAATGTGCAAAAATGATTATAAGCTTGTCAAATTTTGACACTGGCACCTCTGGCCCTCAAGAGAATATTTTCAGCATCTTGGCAGATTCCCTACTATTATGAAACCATCTCACAAAAAGATAGAAAATATAGATCAACGCCTTAGAATTCAACCTCTTCGAGGGGGAAACCTCCTTTACATTACACAAATGAACAATTCTTTGATGATTCAAATGACAGAACCTCCTTTCTATATATAGGAGTCTAAGGGGTCACAATATAACCAAGCCGACCTAACAATAATAATATAAAGGCACAAAAATAACAATAGAGGGGTTCTATGGGGCACAATAATAACAATATGGGGACAATAGGGGCACAAAAATAACAATAAGGGATGCAACGACAATAGTAATGGGAGAATCACTAGTATTATAGGGACCTAACATGCCCCTCTCCTTCAAAAAAATGTTGTCCTCAACACTTGAGTAGTTTTGGATGCTTCTATATAAAATTCTCATCTGCCCATGTGGAATCTTCAACGAGTAAGTTCTTCCACTTGATGAGATACTTTGAAATTGATCGATTTCATAGTAGTCGAGTTCTTGTTTCTTTGACTGCTTCAGGTTCCAATATGATTTTTCCTTCCTCATCAAGTTCTGGAAATATTGTTTGAATTGGAAGCTTATCACCTATAACCTTCTTTAAGCATGAAACATGGAAAACTGGGTGCACTCAGGAAGCTGCAGGAAGCTCCAATTTGTATGCCATAGTAACTATCTTTTGCAACACCTTGTATGGACCATAATACTTTGGTGATAATTTATTATCCTTCTTAGCTTGCTTGAGGGACATTTGTTTATATGGTTGTAGCCGTAGGAATACCCAATCACCTACATCAAAACTTCTTTCACTGCGATGTTGATCTACCTATTGTTTCATTCTATTATGCGCCAAGGTGAGGTTATCCTTTAAGAGTTGGAGAACTTGTTGCTAATGCTCGATGTGATCTTCCACTGCTTGAACCTTAGAATTTTCTCTTAAATATGATGTGATGGATGGTGGATGATATCCATAAAGTGCCATAAATGGGGTCATTTTTGTTACAGTATGGAAGGAAGTGTTATACCACCATTCAGCCAGAGGCAACCATTTGACCCATTGTGTTTGTTTATCAAATACAAAGCAACGAAGATATCCATCCAAACATTTGTTTACTATCTCAGTTTGCCTATCAAATTGAGGATGATAAGATGAGCTATGAGCTAACTGAGTACTAAGACAAGAAAATAATTATGTCCAAAAGTTTCTAGTGAAAATGGGATCTCTATCACTTACAATAATCTTTGGGTTTCCATGTAGCTTTTGAATTGTTTCCATAAATGTAGTAGAAACTATACTCGCTTTAAATGGATGAGATAATGCACAAAAGTGTGCATACTTGGTAAGTCTGTCAACTACCACCATGATAACACTCTTTCCTTTGGACTTGGGTAAACCTGTGATAAAATCCATTGAAACCTCCTCCCAACATTGGCTTGGAATGGATAAAGGTTGTAATAGTCCTGGGGTCTTAATTGTTTCAACTTTATTTTGTTGGCAAACCAAACATTCCGCCACAAACTTTTGAATATCTGATTTAAGGCCATCCCAAAAAAAATCCTTCTTAACCCTGTGGTAGGTTTTTAGAAATCCTGAGTGCCCTCCTAAGGGAGAGGTGTGCAATTCCCTAAGAATCTTTTGTTTGAGTTTGGAATTCTTACATAGGTATAACCGATCCTTGTACCATAATGAATCATTTTTCCAGCTAAATGTATCAGATGTACTGATATCTTGTTGTATATTTTGAATGAGTGCCCACATTTCCTCGTCATTCTTCCATTCATCCCTTGCTTCGTTTATCCAATCTGGTTGGATAATAGAAATGGCGCAAAGAAATTCTTCCACATCCTCATCCTTTCTTGAGAGTGCGTCTACCACAACATTTTGCTTCCCTTTTTTGTCGATGATTTCAAAGTCATAACCCAACATCTTTGTGACCCATTTTTGTTGCTCTTCTAAACATAATCGTTGCTCTAAAAAGTATTTAAGACTATCATGATCTATTTTTACCTTGAAGTGTCTTCCCATTAGGTAGGGTCACCATTTCTTAAGTGTGTGTAGTATTGCCAACATTTCCTTCTCATAAATAGCTTTGTGTAAATACTTTCCTTTGATTGGAGGACTTTCGAAAACAATGGGTCTTTCTTCTTGCATTAAAACAACACCAATTCCATTTCTTGAGGCATCACATTACACAATAAAGGTTTCTGTGAAGTCCGGTGTAGCTAAGACTGGTGCTTGGCACGTTGCCTCTTTAAGATGTTCAAAGGCCTTCATTGCTTCTGGAGTCCATGAAAATTCATCTTTATTCAATAATGTTGTTAGAGGTGCTATTATTCTCCCATAATTCTTAACAAAATTATGATAATACCCTGTCAACCTGAGAAATCCTCGTAGATGCTTTATCGATGCGAGAATTTTCCATTCCTTAATGGTTTTAATTTTGCTAGGGTCTACCTTAACACCTTCATGAGATACAATATGACCCAGATATTCCACCTCTTGTACTCCAAAGAAACATTTGGAGATTTTTGCATATAATTGTTTCTCCTCCAATAGTTTGAGCACCATGTCAACATATTGGACATGATCCTTCCAAGACTTGCTATAGATTAGTATATCATCAAAAATTACTAACACAAATTTTCTAAGGAAGGGTTTGAAAATGGAATTCATCAAACCTTGAAATGTATAAGGTGCATTAGTAAGGCCAAAAGGCATGACCAAAAATTCATAATGACCCTCATGAGTTCTAAATGTTGTTTTTGGAATGTCTTCAGTCTTCATTCTAATTTGATGACATCCTGAACAAAGATCCAACTTGGTGAAGTAAATTGATCCATGCAATTCATCCAATAATTTATCAATGATAGGAATGGAAATTTATCTTTAATAGTGAGCTTGTTGAGCTCCCTATAATCTAGACACATGCGCCATGATCCATCCTTCTTGTGAACCAATACTACTAGAGTAGAGAAAGAACTTTGACTAGGTTGAATTATACCAACCTCTAGCATTTCTGCAACCATATGTTCAATTTCACTCTTTTGGACATAGGGATATTTGTAAGGCCTGATGTTTTGAGGAACACTTCCTGGAATCAAATTAATAGCATGATCATGGTCACGAATAGGTGGGAGGCCTTTGGTAGTCTCAAATACCTTGGAATGATTGTCCAAGACTTTTTTGAGATCTGGAGAAATGGATGATTTTGATGTGGGAACCTCTATTGTACATAATTGTGCAATTATGCCTTGTTGTTCTTTCTTTAGAAGCTTTGTCATTCCATTAGAGCTGGTTATCTTTCCCAATCTCCCTGCGATACCTATTAATTCAACTTCCTTTCCTTCTAAAGAGAATTTCATCAAAATTTCTTGAAAATTATAAACTATTGTACCCAAGGATTGTATCCATTGGACTCCTAGTACAACATCAGCACCACCCATTGGAATGGAAATCATTGGGCTATTCAATACATATTCTCCCATGGATAACTTAATATTATGGCACTTTCCTGTGCAATTTATGGTTCCTCCATTTGCAACCATCACTTGACACTCTAGTGCTAGATATAGAAGAAATTCAATTCCTTGGCTATCTTACAGTGAATAAAATTATGGGTACTTCCCGAATCAATCAACACTATTACCTTTTTCTTCTTGATATGCCCTTCTATCTTGATAGTTTTAGGAGTGGTAATTCCAACCAATGCATTACAAGATATGGTTAGATTCATTTATTCTTTTTCTAGGGTTTTTTCTTGGTGTATATCCTCTTCTTTTGACGTTTTTTGTTCCTTTTATTCCTCTTCTTCACAATCTACGTAAACTAATTTCTTCTCGACACACTTATGACCTTTAGTGTATTTGCTATCACAACTGTAACAAAGCCCTTTTGCTCTTTTTTCTTCCAATTTTTGTAGTGTCAACCTTGTAGGTTGTGGATGGCTAGGGGTAGCAACACTTCCATCTTTATGATTGTGAGTGGTAGGCTTCCTCGTTTCCATAATTTTTCTTTCCATTTTTATTTGCAACTTGAATGCCTTCTTTAATGAATCTGGTTCCCAAAGGCGAACCTCATGTTGGATGTTATCTTTTAAAGTCCTTACGAACACATCAATCCTATGCTCCTCTAGAATGTCTTTTACCCTTATATTCAATTTTTGGAAGTCCTCAATGTGCTCCATCATTGAACCCTTTTGTTTGAGATTTATCTATTGGCTAAAAAAAGTGTTGCTTTTTGTATCCTCATAATGTGCTATCCTTTCATCCATAAAAATAGCCAAAGTGACAATTTGTTTATGAGAGCAAAGCCATCGATACCATACAAATTGATTTGGTTCCAAATATAAAGTTTCAATGTGTACCTTTTGTGCGTTTTGCACATTATGGAGATCAAAATATTGCTCCATCTGTAGTATCCATGTTCCAGGATCCTTGCCATCAAACTTCATCATATCGATCTTTGGAACATGATGGTTCTTCGATCCAAAGTTAGAGTCTATGAAATCATGATTAACATTTATTTTGTTCTCATCATGAGTTTCCTTTACTACCCTTTCTCCATTAGTAAGAATTTCTTGTAGAAACCTTGTCAAATCTATCTTCAAATCTTCCATGCCTTTCTTTAAAGCATCCATCTTAGCTTCCACACCGTCCATCTTAGCTTCCACGGCGTCCATCTTAGCTTCCATGTCATTCATCTTAGCTTCTATACCTTTCTTTAAACCATCCATCTTAGCTTCCACGTCATTCATCTTAGCTTCTACACCTTTCTTTAAACCATCCATCTTAGCTTCCACGCCTTTCTTTAAACCATCCATCTTAGCTTCTACGTCTTTCTTTAAACCATCCATCTTATTTTCTGTTACTTTTTGTGCGAGTGAAATTTGTTGCACTTGGTCTCGTAATTTTGATATATCATGTTGCATTTCTTCCTCTTCTTCATGAGTCATGCTAGAGCTTTTAGGTTGCTTACTAGGTGTTTCCATTTTCTTTCTTTGGGGCATCAATTACCGATAATAATGCTTCACTATGCCCTTTGAATTCCTTCAAACTAATTTTTCAAACCAAGCTTATGCAAAAATTAAAAAAAAACTACACACCTTTTTTCACTTTATAGAAGCTCGATATTGAATCTGACGTATCTCTATAATTTTGGATCTCCCAAGTCTGAAATTTCTTCCTGTGGTAACCCACTAAGTAATCTTTCTAAACCTATGAGTCAGATCAAGATTGGATTCTCCAATGAAGAGTTATGACAAATCTCCCACGATGACCTGAGTATACACTGGTTCAGTAGAGCGATATCTTACGACGTTCCACGGGTCACTGTTTCAACCTTAGGTTCTGAAAATGATACCCAAGAAAACTACAGTCTATCCTCATTCTGTAACATCTTACGGAAATTCAATCTAATGCTCAGAGCAAAAGTTATGACACTTTTCCCAAGGTGACGTGTTTGGAGTGTAATTTGGGGGTCTGCAAAAACCTTAACTTCCTCAGATTATATCTCCGAAAATATAGTGATATAGGATCTAAAATTCGGATCCAAGGTTTAGAACAACGTCTTCTCAAATGGGTTTTTTTTAGCTTCTGAAACTTTGTATCAAAAGCATTATAGAGAAAATTTCACGATGACCTGTTTTAGATGAAATTTTGGAGCTTGCAAAAACCCTAACTTTCTCAGATCATATTTCCGAAAATATAGTGAGAGAAAATCTGAAATTTAGATCCGAGGTTTAGAGAGATTTAGTCTCAAATGGGTTTTGTTTTTATCTTCTGAAACATCATATAAAAAAATTATAGCGCAAATGCCACCATGACCTATTTAAAGCAGCGAAACCCTAGAATCCAAAGCTCTAATACCAAATGTTATGAAACCAGCTCACAAAAAGATAGAAAAGATATATCAACGCCTTAGAATTCAGCCTCTTCGAGGGGGCAACCTCCTTTCTATATATAGGAGTTTAGGGGGTCACAATATAACCAAGCTGAACTAACAATAATAATATAAAGGCACAAAAATAACAATAGAGGGATTCTATGGGGCACAATAATAACAATATGGGGACAATAGGGGCACAACAATAACAATAAGGGATACAACGAAAATAGTAATGGGGGAATCACTAGTATTATAGGGACCTAACACCTACTCATGGTTTCATCGCTCCTCCATTGCTGCCCTCGTCAACTGGAACGAATGGGATTATTAATATATTTTCTTGTGGATACTCTAATGTATGGGTCGTTGGCCCAAAGATGGAGTCGGAATTTAATGGGGAGACAGGCCAAGTTCAAAACCCGATGCTCCAACTTTAAAAAATGATGGTATGGCCCGACAATTACATTATTTACGGTGTATTATTTTGGAGGTTGGCAGTTAACATATGTCAGCCAATGGTTATGGCGTTACATTTTTTTGGGGGCCAACCCACGTGGTTCAGGCGAGTTCAACCCCCACCAGCTCCCCATACATACATAGTAATATGACCACCAGGGGTGGCCCACCCACCCCTTTTTTAATATATACATACATATATGGCGGGGGTGGCAGCCCAACACCCTAAATATTATTTTTTTTGTTTTTTTATAAAAACAATAGTCAATTTTTATCCGATGAAAATTAAGGGCCACTGGGAAAATTAAGTAGGCAACAAATTCACCCATTCCGGTGGCTAGATTCTGTGCATCAGGACTCTACCAAATTGTTTCCTTGTTAAGACTTTCACTTGGCCAAGTTTGATCCAAACTTTGACCAGTTGTAACTTGAGCATACGAACTCAAATTTGAATGTTGTTCACACCATTGGAATTAGGATGACGAGCACTATTATCTAGTCCTAGTTTGGGTTGAATACGAGGAATTTGATTTTTGAGTTATTCTATAGCCACTGTTGAATTATGAGCATTTCTGGAGCCATCTAAATAACCTGCACATTATCATATGTAACCTATACAAAAGGTAAGGTTACTCATAGAGTAGCACATCCAAGTAGTTGTCACTATTATCAAAGCTTTTGCAAATTCATACTTTTAAAATTTGACTCTTCAATAACTTGAAACAACTCATGAAGTTGCCACAACTTTATGCAAAATTGTTCAATCCTTGATAGAATGTCCAAAAATTCATATTGTGAAGAATACATCAGTATTTCAATGAGAGTCGAGACCCTTAATACATTCACAAAACTAATAATCCTTTCCATAGTTACAAGAGTTGTCTTGTAAGCAACACTTTCCTCTACTTTTTACGCATCCCATTCCTTTGGATTTCCTTTCTACAGATTCAATTTCAAAAAGACTTACAAAATAAAATACTTTGCACATTCTTCAGCAACAAAAGTCAACAAATATGTGGCTTTCACAAACCAAGTGACAAAATATGGAAATTTCAATGTATTTTTGAGCCCTATGAAACCATTCAACATATATCATCAATGAGTTTTCGAGCCAAGCAAAACAAATGTGTGCTCATGAAGAAACCCAGAAGAAAATAAGACCACGAGGAATCTAAAGAGCATGGCTAGAAATGGTCATAAGTTGCACTCCGTAATACTTATTTCCTTAGCACCCATGCATATTGATTCAAATGTAAGGAAGAAAACTCAATCAAAAACCATGTAAAAGAGATTTATTCCCTCTTCATAGGAATTGATCCACTAATAATATATGCCACGTAGGAATGTTTGATTGAAGTTATTAAACAAGAGGCTAATGACTCTTTTACAATTTCAAACTTATTTTAGCAGTTCTTTAAATCTCTTGAAGAACTCAGCAAATAACTAATGATATTCACGTGCAAGATGTTTCCCAGTTAATGCAATCAATCTTCCCAATGTGATTTTTTTCCAAAATAAATTGCACATCACATAATTGAAATAAGAGTTGCAGGTGATACCTATACACACCTTACCAAATAATATGTGAACGAAGAGTTTCTACAACCCCTTTCTTCTTGTGGCCCTGTACCCATTTATTTCTTAGCCCCCATTAATAGTTTGAATATGTTTAGTTGAATGAGCAATTGTCTACAAGATAGATTCCAAGAATTTCCTCATGTAATTTTTGAGCTTGTGCTATAGATATGTACTAATAAGTCAAGCCATTCCATCTATGAAAGAAATCCTTTTATCTCGAGATCATCAGTGTGACAGTTCTTTAAGGAGAGTGCCTTCATATTCTGAATCAAACTTCTAGAAAATAAGATTTATGTCATTCCAAGGTGAGAAAGATATGGAAGATGAAAAATTCAAATTTTTCAACATGGAAACGTGGATCCACTCAATTTGTATGGCAGTAAGGAGACAAATTTTAAATAAGGGCATGGTGATAGCTTAGAATAATAACCTTTTTTTTGCATGGCTTTATAACCAAGGCAGGACTCCACAAATGGATCGCAACATGGAGCTCAACAAGAACAAAAGTGCTTTGATAATGGGTAAGGTACGAAGGTTGAAAACAAATATAGCATGTGAGATGATAACCATATTATAAGAAGGTGATTTATAAGCTTGAAAAAGGTGGATATGACAGGGTTAAACACATATATCACATGTTTACAATAGTTTTCTCATCAAAATTTACAAAAATTTTAAAAGTTGGTTTAATATCATGTTTTTTTTTTTGGTATTTCTAGTTGAAGTAGGAACAATGATCTCATGGTTTATTTGCAATTGATTCAACTTGGGTACTCTACCATTGCATTATGTGTTGACCAACACTTTGACCTTGCTCCTATATTGACCTAATGGACTTATAATATTGATTGATAGGTGGATGACCATATTTTCATGATTTGAAATCATCTCCAATTCAGAATCTAGTCTTGGGATGTGTGAAACCATATAAAAATACAAATCTACTACAAAAAAATTAATTGTGACTTTTTCCAAAAAATATTAAATCAACTTTTAAAACATGTTTGTGCATCCCTTATCATGAATTTTCTGGAAATTTCATCCACGCCTTAATTTATCATATGCTACTCAAAACCCATGTCTCATAATTTTTTACTTCAACTTCATCTTCCTCTAATCTTTGTGTGAAAAGTGCCCTTGAAGCAGGCATCTATAGGTTCCTATAGCTAAAAAAAGGTATAAAAATTGCAGAGCTCAAAACCTCTTCCTATGGAAAGGAAAGTTATGATATTTGTTTGAAAGAAATGATGTTGGTGAGTCAGAAATCAAATTATAGAATACCTAAAATTATGTTGCTTTGAAGATCCCCATTTTAACACATCGGCCTCCAATACCCATGTGGTTGATTTTCATATGGGGAGGAGGAGATATGCCAATCGAAGAAGTCACGTACTAGAAATGAATTATGGTTCAACAATTCATAAAAGCACATCATCCAATTCAAAAATTAATTAAAAATAATAAATTTTACATAATATTGACAAGAGGTGACTTTAGGATGTTTAATTGGCCAAATGAGGAATATTATTATGACAATGTTTAAATGATGAAACAATGAGGTAAAAAGGTATAAAAGAATGTGTCTCCCAACAACCACACCATCCCCCCCCCACCCCCCCACCCCCCCCATTGAGGATGATGCATGTCCTCATGCATCCTATTGTGGTCTATTTAGAAAATGCAACAAATATTCAATATACTTTACATTTCCCCCATAACTTAGTAATAACATATTTACAATCAAATATGGATCTTGAGTATTGTTTCAAAACTTATGATGTTTCTGAAAAATGTGTCAATGAGAGAAGAGTACGTGGAGAGCTCTATCAGCTACAACAACCATTGTGATCTCTGACATCCACCAATTTTCAGTTATTATTTGCCGCACATATCAGAGTGGGTGACCTTTTTTGTCAACACCACTAACTCCTCCTATAAATCCTCATGTGGGGAAAGGTGAAAACCCTTCCTACAAGAAAGTGGTTACCAGAGAAAACCAAATGGTAGAAAACGGGTCTGGTGCAAAGAATAAGATAGTGAATCAAGGGGATAATGTTGTCGTGGGAGCTTTCAGGAAATCTAGAAACAATAATAGATGCTTGTCGAAGGTTGTAACCATCCCTAAACTAGAGATTCATTCTGACACAATCGAGGCACAAATTCAATTTATGAAAGATCATGCCCTGATTTATAAATTTATGGGGGTTTGGTAGGCAGAGAGGGACCTAGTGAATTTATTGAGACTGAATGGCAGCCAAAAGGGAAAATCGATCGAAAATTAGGCACCAAGGGTTTTTTCATAGTGATTTTTCATAGTCTGAAGGATCACAATAGGATTTTTGAAAATGACCCCTATACTTTTGTCACTCTTGGTTTATACATTTGTCACTGGGAGGAGTGATATAATATGGAGAATGACAAGCTCCTGGCTGCCCCGATTTGATTCTGATTGTTCTTGCTACCGGAAGAGTTTTGGGAACCTACAATTTTGGAAGGCATTGGAAATGTTATTGGATCATTCACCAATATATTTGAGGACACCAAGCAGGGTTGATATGTCTCATACACTTGAACCTCCATATATATGAACATATCTCAGCTTCTTCCATCATCAATTGAACTTTCATATCACGATGAGGTTTGGCATCAATCTCTCCACTATGAGCATGTGGCGTTCCATTGTTGGTGATGCCATGAGCACAGACATTTATTTAGGGATTTTTGTCTTACCAAAGAGGAGCAACGTCTAACAACTTGTCAAGCTGAGTCAGATGGATTCCAATCAGTTCTAGCAAAATGATGAAACCCTATGAGCACATAGATGAATCCGTAAATGAACCCTCTTCCAAGAGGAAATCAATATGGAGTGTTGAAAGATTTTATAGAAGACACGGGGCGTCTAGAATACATAATGAATGATGATCCACCAAAGAAGGAAGGTTAGTCAAAAAATCAAGCTAAATGAAAAGCCACATGGGATCCATCAATTGATTTAGAGCTAGAGGAAATATCAGAGCATGAACTAGAGGCGATGGAAGCCAAGGAAGATGTTATTGGGCAAATGAATTGTCTTAATAAAACAAATTAATTTCTCAAACATAAATTATCAATTTGGGTAGGACTTTTTATTTCAAGGTTATCGTGAAAAATATATGCAAGCAACAATAGTTAACTGACATTGGCTAATTACTAATGCTAAGCTTCCTCCTACAAGAACAAAATTGTCACTCTTCACACTTGCAAGAGTGAAAATCAATCTCATTGTCAAACCCTCACTTGCATAAAAATAACTCACTGCACACAATGTTGGAAATTAAATCACACTTGAAAAAATGAAATAACACTCCTTAAAATCACTCCTCATCAAACCATTCAATCATAACCACACAACCATCAAGCCAACTAAAATCAACTCATTCATTAATTTTGTAATAGAAACCACCTAACATTCTGTTTCAACAACAAATTATAAACCTGTAGTAGCAATTGAACATTAGCACACAATTAGTAAGGATCGATCAAAGAGTACCTATGCTGACACATAATCAATCTACACTAATATTCTGCAAGCTAAATTAGCCAATAGTAGCAACAACATATTAGCAAGAATCTATAACAGTGATATAATAATAAATTAATTAGCATGACCTTCAAATAAGTTAATGTGTAATAGTTATCGACATTTACTGACACAACAACCATTGCTAAAGAGGAGGACCCTTCTTCCTCCACAGGAAGCTAGTGATTCACAACTAACAAATCAACAATTTAGAGATGAGCCACAAACTTGCAGAGATTTCATTAGCTTCAGAAATAAAGTTACAAGATGTGTTGTTACACGGATGATGGTGCCTCTCCTTCCTAAGATATCTTATTCATTTTCTTACTTACTCACTTTTATTCTATCCTACAACCTGCTCTTTATCCATACATTTATACAAGAAAAGAGAAGGGGGCAAATTAGAACAAATCCCACAAATTTGGGTTGTCACAGTTATCGATAGATTACAAAAAATTGAATCTATTTGTTTTTGGGAGATATTAGTTGGAAAACAATTCAAGATCTGATTACAATAGATGTATTTGTCATAGAATCATCTGAGAATGGGTTGGAGTTGTTGCATTTGTCAACCGATTGCTTTGTTTGGGACATTATCTGTCAACGGACGCAACAAGGAATATGTTCCTAAAAGAACATCACTTAGCTTCCAATCCACAAACTTTCTAGAGAAACCATTTCTGGGTTATCGAATAGGGGATGTTTTGAGAAGAACCCATGTCGCTAATTTCCAAAATTCGTCTTATTTTATCCAAAAATCGCATCCAAAGTTGGTCACATGAATATTATTGCGTGAGATGTCTCAATTGTAGATCATGAGCTGGAGCCTAATGGATTTGACATGGGTTATGAGTTAGGCAACACAAATCCATGACAATATCCCTAGGATTAAAATCCATGTTCCAGAATTCCCTTTGGAGCTGCATAAGTATGTTAACCTTGGAGTTTGTTATAGTGACTACATAGGAACCACTATAATAGTACTAGGAAAACCATCAATAGCAAAATCAACAATAATCCTTTCCAATTCGTCAAAAATAAAGGTAAATAATGATAATTATCTACTTCAATATTTGTAAGCTTAATTTGGCATATTCACGAAGAAACACAACAGGATGGGTAATAGATGGGAAAATAAGAGTGGTAAAGTGGTGAAAATGGGTGTTTAATATGGTGAAAAATAGGACAATTTTGTGGCCCGGCATCTCCCCCACGCCTACCCTTTTACATCTGCCAAAAAAAAAATTCAAACAATGGTTGTCCCGTTTTTTGTCAAAATTGCATTTCTCATAAACATGTCTCCATTAGTCAATCATGAAAGAAAAAAATCGATAGAACCTATAAATCTTATTCTCAATTCTCACAGCTATCATACTTTCAAAAATAATATATCAACAATTCTAGTGGAGTCGTAGCAATATGGACCTGTAGTTTCAACAATTTCATTAACATTTCATGCAAACAACACTTTAAATTGAGATAATTTTTGTGGGTGTGTTCATCACCATATAATTCTTTATATACCAAAAGTTGCAACAAACCATTGCACAAATCCTGAGATATAACAAATAAGTTGCTACAGGAATTTCAACAATTGTTTAGAGGTGTATCAGTGAACTTTGTTAAGCAATTTCTCACAAAGTGAAAACTGGATTTCGATGATATTTTGTGGGAAAGTTTCTTCTATCATAATGATTCTCCACACTAAAAATGAGAGCCATGTGGTGCACGGATTTCGAGATATAAGCAAAATGGTTATAGGTGATGATTCTTATTTTCTCGAAAAGTATAAATTGGTTTTTCTTGAAACTTTATGGGTTTGTTTGTATAATCATAATTTTTCATCCTCCAAGTTTCATAGCATTCCAATGCACGGGTTCGGAGATATATTTAAATCAATTTTTGCATTTTTTTTGTTGGAAAGCCCATTTAATTAAATGAAAAATTACCTCCATTTTTTGCAAGTGTTTATTCTCCCCCACACCTACACTTTTGCATGTCCTTATGCAAACAAGGTAGATTTGTCCACATATGACTAATAACGCCCAATATAATAACATAGTTTGTATTTCATATTGTTTTTACATCAATTACAACTTGTGGGGATGCCAAAACAAGCCATGAATCAAGTGAGCCTTTATAAGACACTGTCATAAATGCATTTGAAGAGTTGTAGTTAAAATTCTCAAGAAAAAACAAATTGTTAGTACTCAGAAACAATTGAGAAAGAATTGAATTTTCTTGCTAAGTGATGTGGACTAATGGGTTGGTAAAATATGAGGGTTGAAACAGATATGAAAACCAGAGGTAAGATGAAAAATAATGAAATGTAAAGCTTATAGTAGTCTCTTATCATTATCCCTTAATTTTTAAAAAATCAAAAATTTTCAAGCTAATTTTTACCTCAGGTTTTACCTCAACATTTTGATGTTGTTAGGCACACTAATAAACAAAATATAAATCTGAAATAGAGATGTTGTTGAGATTATTCAAAATAGAGAAATGATTTATGATGAAAGCTACTGATAAATATTGTTTTTCAAGGAAAATTTGAATAAACATATTTCTCGTCATCCTGCAACAGCACCTGAAAATAATGAAGTAATAACACCTCTAGAGTAACATCAATCATTGTAATGTGGTTGTTGAAGATTTTGAAGAGGTGGAGGCTAAAATTGTTTCTTCCATGGTTATCCAACAATCTATTTATTGAATGCAATCTCTAGATTGAACTGATGTAAATTTCATTTTTTTACCATTCCATAAATTGTAGCAGTACTTCCTCCAAACTAGGCAATTTATCTACCATCACGATTTCTACAAAACATCTCATGAACAAACTATGTCAGTAATTCACCACCTCAATAACCTCATTATAAATAAAAGTAACATAATCATGTTGAATGGCAGACCTTTAAGTATGCATAAAAAGAGGATATAAATAGGGCAAAAAGGATAAAAAAAGATATATTCCTATGATGAACTAATTATCTTTGTCTTCGTCTCTCAAAGTCTTACTATTACCCAAGTGTATAAAATAAACCTCCTTATAAGGGTAAACTAAACCACCAATGCTAAGGGTCCCCACTTCCATGAAAACCTCTTTATTTATGAAAGATATAACTCCAAAGCACATTTACTAGAAGGATATTAAAGCCATTTTTAGAGAGTTATGATAATGAGTTCAAGGAAAGACAAACACGACCAAGTAAATCATGGTGTAAGATTAACTTTAATACCACAGGCATGGTTGTTTTTTCCAGCAGGCATCTATAGCCTCGAAAGGGAAGCCTTTTAACCTAATGAAATGCATGTGTCCCATCTATTAGATATAGATTTAGAGTCATTTAAAAGAATTTTTATTGGTTTAGAAATTAATTGAAGGTCATCATTATAGCTTGGTAACTAGCTAACGACAGTGCCATTCACAAGAACTAACAAGAATGAACAAGTTGGCTTGTGGTGAGACCTCTTATCTTTCAGTGTTTTAACTAAAAGCTATTACCCTAGATTGGTGACCAGTAATGGTAATGTCATTCTTGTTAGGACCATGATCATGGTAGGTTGGATCGTAATGAGACCTCATATCCCCCAATTAATCCTTTTAAAATAAACTTTGATTCTGATTAACCTTAAATAGGCTTCTTAATAGGTAGGGAGGCAAATCTGCTCCTTAAGAGCACATGATGGCATGAAAATTTTTTAATGACTAATATTATTAGTTGGTCTTGCCACCCAAAAAAATCATTTTAAATAATCATCTTAGATAATGATTGAAAGGTCTCTCGAGTTAATTATGCTAGGGTTCTCATGAAATATTTCTAAGGTTTTATAGGAGTGGTCCAACATAGGAGGTTTTTCAACAATACCCCTTAAAGGAACTCAAAAATATTTCTTGGATAATGACCTTTAGAGAAACTAGACTTGTATGGTTTATTCACATGGTAGTACCACTGTTGTTTGTTACAACCGTAAATTACCCACATCATTTTAAGCTTGTGTACATGAAGTATCAAACATCACAGTGATAAGCCCCCCCAAACTGACTCGGTTGACCATCTTAGGAAGGTAACATGGAGAATTTCAATCAATACTTATAGGCACTTTACAGAATAATGAAGAATTAAAAGTGAATCATACTTGACAAGACTTACCACAAGAGCATTTGACATCAACAACAATCAATCTAATGATGGCAATGATAGATTCTTCAACGATGAAAGTGGTAGAGGTAAGAGAAGTAGATATGGTGGTGCTTCTAGGTAGGAATGTTGCAACAATACCCCTAGTTCTTTTGAAGATTCTTATTGGTGATTAGAAGCTTGGAACTTTTTTGGAACAGCTAATTACCTTAGTTACAAAAATAAATTGGCCTCAAGAATTACATTATTTGTGAATTGACCTTTTTATCTGCCTGGGATCTACAAAAAACTAGCACTTTCCTACAACAAATTGTGAGATCATGGAAGAAGAGAGGTGTGTAGTATATTTTTTTCCAAAAAATGAAAAATAAATTACAATAATTACCAATAAAACAAACCCCAAGAAACATACGAAAACAAAGTTCATTTTTTCCCTGTTTAGGAGTAGTAGCCTGTTGATCGGAAAAAATGACCTTTCAACATTTTAAGGGAGACCACTCGGTCGGGAACTTAAAATAGTTCATTTCCCATTGAAATGGTGGTTTTGATTGGTTCAATTGGGTCCAGTTACCCTCTCTTTATCTCTACTAGCTTAAAGTATGACTTTCACCTACCAATAGAGAATAGATATCAGATCGACTCTTCTTACTGATCAGGCAAGAAAGTGATCCTTAAGCTGACTTTATGGCCCAGCCAAACCACTCTAAAGACTGCCCCTGTATGAGGGGACTTCTAAGATGCAGAAATTAGAACTACATGCAAAGTATAATCTAAGATGCATCTAATCCTAGACCTATCTTAATTGAAGGAAGTATTAGTCCTTCTCTCAATCGAGAGCAAGCTAAAAGGACGGGAAAAGAAGCATGTAGGAATTGAAATAAAATGAACAAACTAGACCAAGGAAACAGTTCACAAGATCTAATCCTTGTTAAAACAATTATTAACAACTAAATTCCTAATAAGTAGTTACTAGACAGTTAACTTTAAATAACTCCAACTTCTAATACAACATATGCATAAGAACAAAAAGATTCATGTCACAATACTGAAATAGTTCAAATACATGACATGTGGAAAGCAGGACATCTATAAGATTAAATTTTTAGATAGCTAGTAGCTTAAGGAGATAAAGGTTTGTCCTTATATAAGTTCCAGTTTCGAATATCATTTCTGATTAACCTTGCAAGATAGCTTGACCAGATTCTAAATGAGAATTTCAATAAATAGTTAACAGTAGTGTTGAAAAGCCACATACATACTCATACTCCAGAAATGAAATTGAAATATGAAGAATTTATTTTCAATAATAGAGCAAGCAATATTGTTGTACATCTGATTACAAAAATAAATATTATTATAAAAATGAATCAATTACATAAAACATCAGAGAATTACAATAGTGCAAGTCCTCTGCTGTCTCTAAATCGATTCCCTGTCTACACAGATGAATCCAATCTCACTACAATAGTGCAAATGAGTCTTAACTCCTTCTATACAAATAGGTTGTAAGCTCTAGTATTATTCTACCTCTTTTCTCTCAGATTCGAATCCCCCCTCACTCATCCCAGCAATGGGTTTTTATACATGATTTAGAAATAAAAATAATTTCCCCAAATCTCTCCACAGTCAAGTTAATTTCCAAGACAATAAAATAGGAATGCTTTTATTGAGTTCTGGAAAAATGTGGATGAGTATAGTGGAATGGATTTCCTAGTTTGGTTTTCACATATAAGGATGATCTCGCTTGTCTCCTACTTGTTTCAAACCGATAGGTGAAATTACATGTGAGGAATAACTAATTCAATAGCTTTCTTTTATTACAATATCCCTTTACCATCTGGAGGAATTTTTTTGGTGATAGACTAGATTTGTTTCAATACTGGCCTTAATCGGAAATCTTTGTTATAACAAAAAATAGAATTAGCCATGGCGTAAAACAAACTTTGTAAACAAACTCTAATTATGCCCAAAACCAATAGAAAAATCAAGCGGCTTTTTCAATTAATATGACAATGGCCCCTAGAAGTGACAAGTGGCAAGAGCTTAGTGGTATCAGAGAAATGGATATCAGAACTTTTAACAATGGGCACAAACGAAAAATGTCAATATTGGGAGGCTGTGATATGGAGCAGACACAATATCTTATTGAACTCCTTTTAAATAGTGTATCAGGTCCGGATATCGGAGGTGAGTGGAATATCGGAAGTTGGAGGGGTATGATGATCGGAGACAGGAGATCAGAGGGAGATGATGTATCGGAGGTCGGAGATTGGAGGTTATATTTCTATCGGAATATAGGCGAAGTGCCATATTGGAGATCAACGATCGGAGGATATCAATATTGCAGGTAGAAGCAAGAGATGTATTGAGATATCGAAGATCAGAGGAAGTGTTGAATCAAAACTTTTAAAATACGTCTCGAAAAGGAAACTCTGATATGTAGGAGTAATGATGTGGAAGTGGGTCATCCCATCAGCTATATTATAATATGGTCAGACTTTGGGTTATACAAAGTTCAAACCACTTAATAATTTCAATTTTGATATGGTTCGGACTCTGGTCATTTGTTTTATTAAACCCCTCTATAAAATGGCTTGGACTTTGATATCGGGGATTCTTAGGATTTCCTCCGATATCGATAAGATCCGAGGTTCCGATATGTTATGGCGATTTTATCAAAATATCACATCCACTTTATAATATAAGCCAAAGCCTCTATTTGGAAATAAAATAATATAGCCACTATTAATGAAGATCTTGGTCTCGGTGGCTATGAAATGATACAAAATAAAAAAATAAATAAATAAATAAATAAATATTTACAAAAAGCTAATTATTTACAAAGAAACAAATTTATAAAATAAAAGGTAAAATATATTATATAAGGCCAAAGCAATGAAAAACATCAAATCTTCAATTAGGCGCTATTTGCAAACCAAATGTCTAAATGAGATCAAGAAAATTTTGATAGAAAGATAATAATAAAAAAATTGCAATCCAATTTCTCAAATTTGAATAGCAATGTTACCAATCATTCAATTAAAGGGTCCCCATAATGAGAATCAAGTGAATAATGGGGGGTTTTGTTTTTACCACAACAATGGTGACACACTGGGAAGAGCCAGTTATCTCTGGTTTATTACTAATGAAATCCCAAAAGGAAAAGGAGTAAGGTTCAATAAAATCAAAATTCTCTCTATGAAACCCCTCAAAACAGAGTTTAATCATTTTGAACATCTCTTGTATAAATCATAAGTGTAAGGTCGTGTTTACAATAACCATTTATTGATGACAGCATAAAGTAAAGAACAAAAGTTTAGCATTTTGTTTAGTAAGATAGATGAACTCTCATTGTCACAGGTAGAGCCACTGCTACCAGAAGGCATCCATAGCCTCGACAAGGTTATCATTTTAACCCAAAGGAATGTCATTATCCCATCTAATATTTAGTATTTCAGAGAAGACATATTTCATTAATAACTTTCAAAACCATTGTCCTGGCTTGGTGACCAAATGTGACAATTCCATTCACAAGTGTTAATAGTCTTGAACAAGTCGGCTCGTGATGAGACCTCTTATCTTACAGCGAAGTGTTGTGATCCATTATCCTGGCTTGGTGACTAGATATGATAATGTCATAAAAATCAAAGCCCATGATCATGGTAGGCTGGCTCATTACAGAGACCCCCTATCTTTCAGGTTTTTCACACAACTTTTAATTTATACTCTAATAATTTGTGCTAATAGATGGGGAGACAATTCCTCTCCTTAAGAGATGGGGATGACATGGAAGAGTTATAGAATACTAAATTGGTGTGTTGATTTTGTAATCGTAGTATCTGTTTTAGGATATGGCTTATTGTAAAGTAGTTTTCTTATGTGTATTAAGGTAATAGAGCATTCAAATACTAATAGAAGTTAACAATGTCAGAACTTCAATATGAGCCTAAAAAATAACAGTGTAATGATCTTCATTTTACTCATGGATTCCATTAGATAAGAATAAAAAGTTCCCAAGTATTAACCAAAGTTAGGTGGAAAGGGCCCTCCAACTAAAAGGTTGGTAATATCACCAAGATTAATCCCAAACAAAGGTGAAATTTTTACATAAGGGGATTGCAAAAGGGACCGGGAAATGTTGTGGAAACAAATTCAACCGAGACACAAGAGAAAATAAATGCATACATCTTAGCTTCTACGCCTTTCTTTAAACCATCCATCTTAGCTTCCACGCCTTTCTTTAAACCAGCCATCTTAGCTTCTATGTCTTTCTTTAAACCATCCATATTATTTTCTGTTACTTTTTGTGCAAGTGAAATTTGTTGCGCTTGGTCTCGTAATTTTGATATATCATGTTACATTTCTTCCTCTTCTTCATGAGTCATGCTAGAGCTTTCAGGTTGCTTACTAGGTGTTTCCATTTTCTTTCTTCGGGGCATCAATTAACGATAATAATGCTTCATTATGCCCTTTGAATTCCTTCAAACTAATTTTTCAAACCAATATTATGCAAAAATTTAAAAAAAACTACACGCCTTTTTTCACTATGTAGGAGCTCGATATTGAATCTGATGTATCTCTATAATTTTGGATCTCCCAGGTCTGAGATTTCTTTCTGTAGCAAAACTCTGAGTAATCTTTCTAATCCCATGAGTCTGATCAAGATTGGATTCTCCAATGAAGAGTTATGTCAAATCTCCCACGATGACCTGAGTATAGACTAGTTCAGTAGATCAATCTTGTACGACATGCCACGGGTCACTCTTTCAACCTTAGGTTCTAAAAATAATACCCAAACAAACTACAGCCTGTCTTCTTTTTGTACCATCTCACGAAAATTCAATCTGATCTTCAGAGAAAAAGCTATGACGATTTTTCCCAAGGTGACGTGTTTGGAATGTAATTTGGGGGTTTGCAAAAAACCTAACTTCCTCATATTATATCTCCACAAATGTAGTGAGACAGGATCTGAAATTGGGAATCGAGGTTCAAAATGACCTCTTCTCAAATGGGTTTTTTTTTTAGCTTTTGATACTTTGTATCAAAAGAGTTATAGTGAAAATTTCACGATGACTGATTTTAGATGAAATATTGGAGCTTGCAAAAACCCTAACTTTCTCAAATCATATTTCCAAAAATATAGTGAGAGAAAATCTGTAATTCAGACCCGAGGTTTAGAGAGATTTAGTCTCAAATGAGTTTTGTTTTTAGCTTCTGAAATTCACAAAAAAAAAAGTTATAGCGCAAATTCCACAATGACCTATTTGGAGCAGCGAAACCCTAGAATCCAAAGTTCTGATACCAAATGTTATGAAACTAGCTCACAAAAAGATAGAAAATATAGATCAACGCTGTTATCGGGAAAAGTGTCTATTCAGAACAACCCTATCCCACTGAGGTGTGACAGTGACCTCAGAAACAAACAGGGAAAACTACCCTTGTATTCTCCTTTATGAACTATAAACGAAGAGGAATAGGATGAACCAACCTGTGTCTTGCGCTAGTCCTTTGATCCAATCTCTCTTCTCTTTGACAGCTTCCAGCTACCTGCTCCCTTACTTGCCCAGTGTCACCAAGTTCCTGCAAGATCACAGAAGAAGGAAACTACACAAAGACATGGATTTATGTTCATAAAAAGCTTAGGATCAGATTTAAGCTAAACATACAAATATAACAAACATCAATGATATACAAGCATGTAGGAGAAACTCAAATAGTTTTATTGATAAAACAAGAAGATCCAGGAGGAGTTACAACCGATGATTCCTGATCCAGCATCAACCTCCCAGCATAGAATCCCCTCTTCACCTCCAACAAAGCATAAATCACCCAATACTCTGATATCTATCTCAAAACCAACAGCAATTCTCTGCAATGTACAAAATTCCAGCCTTTGGATCTCTTGGTGAGGGATCCATATATAGATGTATGCAAAGAGGATGAGTCAGCTCATGAATTGATTAGTGGCCTCTCCCTATCATTTCTTGCTTCCACTTGGAGACTGAGAGCCTCTTACTCATCACTGGTCGAATTCAGTGAGGCAAGTGTCATTGGAGAAGATTCTGGAAGCTTCCATTGTCTCTCCACCTCGTGGAATGACTCTGCCACTTGTAATTTCCCGCTCAACGCACCCTGGTAGTGCATTCAAGTGCGTTGCAACGCACCTAGCAGTGCATTTGGGTGCTTTGCAACGCAGCTAGCTAGTGGAGCAGCTGAAATGATCCTGATTTGACTAGTTCTGAGCAGTTTCTGGTGGAGAACTTCTGGGAGAAGCTGTAATTTGTTGACCTTGTTTCTTTAGGAGCTGGAACAACACTTTTAGGGACTTAGGATCCCTTGGTTTATGGAGATTTCATGCTTATAGCTATAAGGCACAAAAATGTCTATAACAGTTGCCCCCTAAAGTATGAGGCCGTTTATCGGGTGAAATGCTTTATTAGGAGGATCCGAAGTTCTTTCAATGCTAGGAGGAGACCTGTAATAAGATACAATACAATACATTATCTTCATACTGTTTTCATGATCTAGCTAAGGCGGGCATTCCCATGCTCAGCTTTATAAATTCATTTTCATGTACATAGGGCAGACAATCGTCCGATGGTAGACTGATGATTCTGATGAAGTCATCATCCTTTTGGTAGGATGATCATCTATGCTGCAATGCTGTACATTTCAATGTCTTTATTTTTCCTGAATATATATCGTAGCCTGGATGGATGAAACTAGATCCGAGGTCTTCAATCTCGTCCAATCTTCACTCGAAGTACAAGTCGATCCATGTGAGAAATGTTTTGAAGTCGAACATGGAAAGACATCGCTTGATTACCAGTCAATGATGTAAACTATTAACAAGCGCGAGAGGAGTCACCGATAATGATAATGACCCTCAAGGTACTGCAGTATAATTCACGTGGTGTGAATAAAGGACTTGGCATCGAACACCACGCAAAATCTTTCAGTCGAAGGTCATTGATGTATACCTGTCGCCGGAAGTGAGAAACTTGCCATTGAGGCATGCAAGCTTCAAAGTACTGAATGGGGTGTTCCTAGATCAACTTCTTGGATAATGAGCTGATGTCGACAAGAAGCGATCCGTCAAAGGAGGGCCTTAATGAATCCCACATCAATGACACGGAATGGAGCAAATTATTTTGATGGAGGTCAAAACGATCTGATGATATATGGTTCAGGGTGGCGGTCATGAAAGAATGAAGTATAATGTATGGTAGTGGATGGGACACGGGTGACTTCTCTGGATGACTTCTCTTGAACATGTCGGCGACACTTATGTGATGGATTGGTAGCATTTACCCCAAATGTGGATGGTATGGTGTGACCATGGTGATGTGACCGGTGAATGAAACAACCCAACCCGACTCAGGCACGGAGTGGAAGTGTCATGTTCAAGAGCGACTTGCTACCAATAAAGTTTCTTTGAGCTTTCTTCCCAATTTTTCCCCAGTCATTGCTGACCAGTACCTCTTTATTTTTGTCAAGCTTGAGGATGATAACATATGCTTGTTCTATAATTTTCCCTTCGGGCAAACCTATCGCTATGTTTTAACGAGCCTAGCGATAGTGAAACTCGTTCTCGTCTAAAGACAAGTTTTTCGCTATTAATCTTTTTAACGAGTCTAACGACAAAGATAACTCGGTCCTTTTCATTTTTAGAGAGTCAGAAAAGGTACGTAAAGGTAACTCCAAAGTTCCTTTTTCGTCATCTAATCCCTTAAGTCTGGAAAAGTATAAAACAATACAGAAGGGATGAGTTTTCGATAGTTTTAACGAGCCGAACAAAACAAGCGCTCGATCTTTTTGTGCAATAATCCCTCAGGTCCAAAAAGATTAAAATCTAGAGGAGGGATAGCACTTCCGGTTGCTTTAACGAGCTGGAAGGCCAAAACTCGACAATCTTTTCATATTTTATGAGTCATATGAAAAGAGCTTAAAGAAGACTCGTCTTTTGAGGAACGAGTGATAAAATGGGTAGCAGCTGATTCCAGGTAAGGTTTGGAATTTTCCAATCACAGCAGTATCACAAGGATGGCTAGTGAAATCACTCTTCGCAGCTATTCCTCAAAATGGGTAAACAATCAAATGGAGGTGAATGATTGGCCAATGGAAAAGTGGAGGTGACGGTGCAAACACGACCAAGGCTTTAATGGCTGAAGTACTACATTCACGGTGGTTATTTACCAGGGGATAGTTCATTTTTTAATGAGCTTAAACGCGGGTGGAAACACTTGCTCGGACTTATGTTTATTTTTTAACGAGCTTGAACTATGCGCTAAAACTGCTCGATTAATCCAGTCATATGATAAGAATGTCTCATATAAAAACGGCAACTTTTAGATTTTTTCCCCACATCCTTTCTTTATGCAAGTTAGGAAACGACTAATCCAAAAAACAGATAAATAATCGCTCTTTCGCTTGCATGCCCCCAGGTATAAAATATGGTTTCAAGGTTACCCCTCAATTTGCAGACAAAACATTTGTTCTATCGGGAGAGGCCTACCTCTTACAGGTTACCCAAAGATTGTTCTATTCGCGGTGCGAACAAAACACTTCTTCGGCGATGTCTACCGAGATAAACAAAGGCGACTGACTCAGTTCTGCCAACTCACATAACTTTGACAAGAGAATCTTATTCTAGAATAACCCCTCTTCCAATCACGGACGGGGTACAGACTAGTCATATTCTCCCGCAGAAACCTACTCTATACCCGAAGTTTTCCTGCCGAAGCAGACCAGGATGCATGCCCCCTGGGTTTCAGTCATATCCCTCCGAATTACTCGCGCTCATCAGGAGGACGGACTGGGGATTGAGACATTTCTTGCGTGAAGAGACCATTCAGGGACGGTATATGACTATTTGCTATGCGTGATCCGGGAAATGAAAGCTGGTCCACGAGCTTGACCACTCTTCCTTCGTGCGGAAAACACATTACTCTAAAGAGTGAGGAGACAATGGCTCCCATGAAATAAATATAGTCTCGTCCAAGGAGTAGGTTATAATCCAAGGGTCCTTGAACGACCATGACGTTCATGCGAACTGTCTTCCCTCTCAATGTTATGGGCACATCGGGAAGGATCCCTAAAGGTCGACTGGTTCCTTTATCAAAGCCTGTCAGATTTCTCATTTCAGGAAACAGCGATGGCGAACCAAGCGCTTTCCAAGAAATAGAGGAAAGGATACTCACAGAAGCCCCCTCATCAATGATGGTACTAGCCATGACCATTCTATATATTTGAACGATAATTCGGAATGGTATGCTTGCTGGAAAACGGGGTCTGCCTAGTTGATTCCAGTCGAAGGAGACCACTAGGTTGCTTGGAGGTGGGACCGAGTAGACGGTCGGGTATGGCTCTGACGAACTTCCTTCCTGCGGTAAAGGAATGGGTGGATTGCCCCCATGCTCGTTGGAGTCTGTGTTGATGAAGAGAATTTGGATGGTGTCATCCTTGTTCTCTTCAGTGACTGTATCATCTGAAGATAAAACCTCTGAAGGCAAGACCGGGTCAACTGCCGCCTCGACCTTTTGACTTTCGTCTGGTATGGATTCAGTTGGTTTATCCTCAATGATAGACGCTTCAGCCGACCACTTGAGCGGGCCAGCTGGGTTCTCAACTAGTGACGGACTCGGCAAGAGTTTTTTATATCTAGGAGGAAGTCGTAACGGTGAAACCGGACGATCATCCAAAACTCTTTTAGCTTCGTCTAAGAAGGGACAACGGTGGAGGGCATGGTCGCCTTCGCACAGTTTACAAGGAAATATAGTTTTCCCTTTTTGTCCTGGGGCTTCACTTTCACTAGTTGACGGTGTGCTTTCAACATGATCTCCAGAGGTTAATGACACCGGATTGTGCAAACGAGGAGACCAGTCCCTTAGTATCCGGGGGATGCAAGGACAATCTCTGTGAAAGTGGTCTCCTCCGCAAATGACACATGGCGATTTAGGCCTGGTCGGTGCTGTGTGTGGATTTTCATTAGATGACACTCGTTTTCCTCCATTCGCCTTTGGCTCCTTCTTCTTTTTCTCTTTCTTCTTCTTTTCCTTCTTCTCCTTAGGAACTTGGTTTTTAGCTTTACTAGTCCCGTCAAGTGAAGAGGAAGGAGGAGAGGAAGAATTAGAGGAAGTAGAAGGCTGGTGGGTAACTCTGGACTCGTCTAATCGCTGATTCGATTGTTCAGGAATAGTGGTGTTCTGAACGACATTGGTTGAGAAGAGCCATACTGGCAAGCCAATTGTCAGTCCTGGAAGCAACAATGTGGCCATATGGGGCGCACCAACATCTCCCCAAGAGGAGAAGGGACTAGGATTTCCATCAAGGGGAATTCCTTGGTTGGTAGGCTCCATTTCCTCAACCCAAAGATCAACGTAGGAAAAGGGGATGAATATTTCGCTTAAAATAAATTTTAACAGGCTTTGACACAACTTGTTTTTTCAGTTTTAAAGAGTCGAGAAAAAACAAAAGATGACTCTAGTCTCCTTCGATTTCTAATGAGCCTGAAGTGACAAGTGCTCAAATGGACATTTTCCGTTAAGGAGTCTGAAAAGGAACGAAAGGGACTGCTCTGGAGGTCTAGGTAGAGGGAGTACCAAACCAATCGCAAAACTGCAGAATACTTTTTACGGTACGGCAGCCAATCTTCCTGAATGTTGTGTTCGGTGCATTGAAATCAGTAGGGCGGCCGACACGGCTTCCTATGGATAAAGGTTTTATGCCTATAGGGGTCTCCCAATATATACTCGACGGTACGTGGGAGCACAAGTCTGTACTGGCACTTATCGTCTCAAAGTGGAGGAATCACCCAACCATCAGTGAGGACAACAGTTACCAGGCTTTACGACGCCGGAATACGTCTCTAGCCTAGACCTCTAAATGTTGTGCGTTAAGTTACAAAGCGTTGTTAGGTTCATTGAATTTATTTTAGGTTGATATTTCTTATGAATTTTTCCTTTTGGGTTCACCACGAGATGTAGATATCATTCGTAAAATGCAATCTAAAGATGATAAGCAAGATTTTATCTCTTTTCAGCAATGAAAATCCTAGCTACAAGGGGAAAAGAAAGACACAATCTTTTCTCAAAGAGCAAAGAGCACACTGTAAATGCACTTTTCCTAAATCAAGCCAAACAAACTGTCATTATGCAAATGCACATGTGCATGTATTTGTTTTTCACTTTCTTAATATTGATGCCTAAAAAGAAAGTTGTTGTACAAATTTGAATTCGCTTTCAAGTGAAAAACACAAACAAGCTTCTTTTCGAAATCAAAAGGTAGAGACGATTACGACACTTTGTGATTTTGAAGTAAACACTTGTTTCGACACTAGAAATTCACAAATTCAAGCCAAAGGCAAAAGTAAAAGCATAATCAACTGTCAACAGCAAATAAACTTTCTCCTAAGATCAAAATCGACACTTACGACAGATCTAAATCAAAGGACGACGATATGACTATTCTACTTTTGCAATGGGAAACTGTAAATGACGTAACAAACACACAAAAACAAATATAGTTTCTTTTATACAACTGAGGCGGAATTAAGGCAAAGAAAAGGGGCTTTTAAATAGACACACACACTGATCACAGGCTGCAAAAATCAGAGGCAAAACTGAAAAAATGAGCAAAGAACCTCAGCTGCAGAGGGCTAAGCTGATCAACGCACCTGGTACACAGAGAAACTGGATTGCAACGTAGGTTGCCCTCTCGGGAATTGCGCTGAAATGCAGGAACTCTTCACAGCACCTGCGCTGGGGCAGAAACGAGAATTCTATCCGGGTTCTGGGTCACGGTTTGCAGTTTAATCTATGGTTTTTGGTCGAGTAAAAGCAATCAGTAATGCACAATCAGAGGGTTGATTTAAAAGAGGTTTAAGAGCTATCACAAAGGGTAATCAGATCATTTGTGAATCAGCTATTCAAATCATAAACAGATCCAATGAATGGATTGAAGTAGAAGATGTCTACTTTGCATTTGTAAATGGCAAATGCAATTCGATTCGCTAATTCTAAGTTTATGAGACGAACAACAAGAGAAACAAAAACAAACTAACTAGACATGATCCCCAGTGGAGTCGCCATTTTGTTATCAGGAAAAGTGTCTATTCAGAACGACCCTATTCCACTGAGGTGTGACAGTGACCTCATAAACAGACAGGGAAAACTACCCTTGTATTCTCCTTTATGAACTATAAACGAAGAGGAATAGGATGAACCAACCTGTGTCTTGCGCTAGTCCTTTGATCCAATCTCTCTTCTCTTTGACAGCTTCCAGCTACCTGCTTCCTTACTTACCCAGCGTCACCAAGTTCCTGCAAGATCACAGAAGAAGGAAACTACACAAAGACATGGATTTATGTTCATAAAAAGCTTAGGATCAGATTTAAGCTAAACATACAAATATAACAAACATCAATGATATACAAGCATGTAGGAGAAACTCAAATAGTTTTATTGATAAAACAAGAAGATCTAGGAGGAGTTACAACCGATGATTCTTGATCCAGCATCAACCTCCCAGCATAGAATCCCCTCTTCACCTCCAACAAAGCATAAATCACCCAATACTCTGATATCTATCTCAAAACCAACAACAATTCTCTGCAATGTACAAAATTCCAGCCTCTGGATCTCTTGGTGAGGGATCCATATATAGATGTATGCAAAGAGGATGAGTCAGATCATGAATTGATTAGTGGCCTCTCTCTATCAGTTCTTGCTTCCACTTGGAGACTGAGAGCCTCTTACTCATCACTGGTCGAATTCAGTGAGGCAAGTGTCATTGGAGAAGATTCTGGAAGCTTCCATTGTCTCTCCACCTCGTGGAATGACTCTGCCACTTGTCATTTCCCACTCAACACACCCTGGTAGTGCATTCAAGTGTGTTGCAACGCACCTAGCCAGTGCATTTGGGTGCTTTGCAACGCAGCTAGCTAGTGGAGTAGCTGAAATGATCCTAATTTGACTAGTTCTGAGCAGTTTCTGGTGGAGAACTTCTGGGAGAAGCTGTAATTTGTTGACCTTGTTTCTTTAGGAGCTGGAACAACACTTTTAGGGACTTAGGATCCCTTGGTTTATGGACATTTCATGCTTATAGTTGTAAGGCACAAAAATGTCTATAACAAACGCCTTAGAATTCAGCCTCTTCGAGGGGGCAACCTCCTTTACATTACACAAGTGAACAATTATTTGATGATTCAAATGACAAAACCTCATTTATATATATAGGAGTCTAAGGGGTCACAATATAACCATGTCGACCTAACAATAATAATATAAAGGCACAAAAATAACAATAGAGGGATTCTATGGGGCACAATAATAACAATATGGGGACAATAGGGGCACAACAATAACAATAAGGGATACAACGACAATAGTAATGGGGTAATCACTAGTATTATAGGGACCTAATACCTACTCATGGTTTCATTCCTCCGATCCGCTCATGGTTTCATTGCTCCTCCACTGTCGCCCCCATCAAATGGAATGAATGGGATTATCAATAAATTTTCTGGTGAATACTCCAATGTATGGGTTGCTGGCCCAATGACGGAATCAACGTTTAATGGGGAGACGAGCTGAGTTCAAAACCCGCATGCTCCAACATTAAACAATGGTGGTATGGCACGACAGTAACATCATTTACAATGTATTATTTTGGAGGTTAGCAGTTAACATATGTCGGCTAATGGTTATGGTGTTACATTTTTTTGGGGCCAGCCGACGTGGATCAGGCAGGTTCAAACCCCACCGGCTCCCCATACATACATAGTAATATGACCACCAGGAGTGGCCCACCCACCCCTTTTTTGCCTTTTTAAGACTTTCACTTGGCCAAGTTTGATCCAAAATTTGACCAGTTGTAACTTAAGCATACGAACTCAAATTTGAGTGTCGTTCACACCACTGGAATTAGGATGATGAGCACTATGATGTAGTCCTAGTTTGGGTTGAATATGAGGAATTTAATTTTTGAGCTATTCCATAGCCACTGTTGAACTATAAGCATTTTTAGAGCCACCTAGATAACCTGCATATTTTCATATGCAACCTATACAAAAGGTAAGGTTACTCGCAGAGTAGCACATCCAAGTAGTTGTCACAATTATCAAAGATTTTGCAAATTCATAGTTTTCAAATTTGACTCTTCAATAACTTGAAACAACTCATGAAGTTGCCACAACTTTATGCAAAATCGTTCAATCCTTGATAGAATGTCCAAAAAGTCATATTGTGGAGAACACATCAGTATTTCAATGAGAGTCGAGACCCTTACTACATTCACAAAACTAATAATCTTTCCATAGTTACAAGAGTTGTCTTGTAAGCAACACTTTCCTCGACTTTTTACGCATCCCATTCCTTTGGATTTCCTTTCTGCAGATTCAATTCAAAAAAGACTTAAAAAATAAACTACTTTGCACATTCTTCAGCAACAAAAGTCAACAAATATGTGGCTTTCACAAACCAAGTGAAAAAATATGAAAATTTCAATGTAATTTTGAGCCCTATGAAACCATTCAGCATAATATCATCAATGAGTTTTCGAGCCAAGCAAAACAAATGTGTGCTCATGCAAAAACCCAGAAGAAAATAAGACCACGAATAATCTAAAGAGCATGGCTAGAAATGGTCATAAGTTGCACTCCATAATACTTGTTTCCTTAGCACCCATGCATATTGATTCAAATGTAAGGAAGAAACTCAATCAAAAACCATGTAAAAGAGATTTATTCCCTCTTCATAGGAATTGATCCACTAATAATATATGCCACGTAGGAATGTTTGATTGAAGTTATTAAACAAGAGGCTAATCACTCTTTTACACATTTTCAAACTTATTTTAGCAATTCTTTAAAGCTCTTGAAGAACTCAGCAAATGACTAATGATATTCACGTGCAAGATGTTTCCCAGTTAATGCAATCAAGGCTCCCAATGTGATTTTTTTCCAAAATAAATTGCACATGACGTAATTGAAATAAGAGCTGTAGGTGATGCCTATACACACTTTACCAAATAATGTGTGAACAAAGAGTTTCTACAACCCCTTTCTTCTTGTGTCCCTGTACCCATTTATTTCTTAGCCCCCATTAATAGTTTGAATATGTTTATTTGAATGAGCAATTGTCTACGAGATAGATTCCAAGCATTTCCTCATGTACTTTCTGATCTTGTGCTATAGATATATACTAATAAGTCAAGCCATTCCATCTATGAAAGAAATCCTTTTATCTCAAGATCATCAGTCTAATAGTTCTTTAAGGAGAGTGCCTTCATATTCTGAATCAAACTTCTAGAAAATAAGATTTATGTCATTCCAAGGTGAGAAAGATATGGAAGATGCAAAATTCAAATTGTTCATCAAGGAAACATGGATCCACTCAATTTGTATGGCAGTAAGGAGACAAATTTTAAATAAGGGCGTGGTGATAGCTTATAAAAATAACCTTTATTTTGCATGGCATTATGACCAAGGCAGGACTCCACAAATGGATTGCAACTTGGAGCTCAACAAGAACAAAAGTGACTTGATAATGGGTAAGGTACGAAGGCTAAAAACAAATATAGCATGTGAGATGATAACCATATTATAAGAAGGTGACTTATAATGTTCAAAAAGGTGGATATGACAGGGTAAAACACATATATCACATGTTTACAATAGTTTTCTCATCAAAATTTACAAAAATTTTAAAATTTGGTTTAAGATCATGTTTATTTTTTATTGGTATTTCTAGTTGAAGGAGGAACAATGATCTCATGGTTGATTTGGCATTGATTCAACTCCGGTACTCTACCATTGCATTATGTGTTGACCAACACTTTGACCTAATAGACTTATAATATTGATTGATAGGTGGATGACCATATGTTCATGATTTGAAATCATCTATAATTCAGAATCTAGTATTGGGATGTGTGCAACCATATAAAACTACAAATCTACTACAAAAAAATTAATTGTGACTTTTGCCAAAAAATATTAAATCAACTTTAAAAACATGTTTTTGCATGCCTTATCATGCATTTTCTGGAAATTTCATCCATGTCTTAATTTATCATATGCTACTCAAAACCCATGTCTCATAATTTTTTAACTCAACTTCATCTGCTTTTAATCTTTGTGTGAAAAGTGCCCCTGAAGCAAACAGTTATAGGTTCCTATAGCTACAAAAAATGTCTAAAAATTGCAGAGCTCAAAACCTCTTCCTATGGAAAGGAAAGCTATGATATTTGTTTGAAAGAAATGATGTTGGTGAGTCAGAAATCAAATTATAGAATACCTAAAATTACGTTGCTTTGAAGATCCCCATTTTGACACATCGGCCTCCAATACCCATGTGGTTGATTTTCATCTAGGGAGGAGGAGATATGCCAATTGAAGTGGTCACATACTAGAAATTAATTATGGTGCAATAATTCATAAAATAACATCATCCAATTCAAAAATTAATTAAAAATAATAAATTTTACATAATATTGACAAGAGGTGACTTTAGGATGTTTAATTGGCCAAATGAGGAATATTATTATGACAATATTTAAATGATGAAACAATGAGGTAAAAAGGTATAAAAGAATGTGTCTCCCAACAACCACACCATTCCCCCCCATTGAGGATATGCATGTCCTCATGCATCCTATTGTGGTCTATTTAGAAAATGCAACAAATATTCAATACACTTTACATTTCCACCATAATTTAGTAATAACATATTTACAATCAAATATGGATCTTGAGTATTGTTTCAAAACTTATGATATTTCTGAAAAATGTGTCGATGAGAGAAGAGTACGTGGAGAGCTCTGTTAGCTAGGGTTTGTGAGCTACAACAACCATTGTGATCTCTGACATCCTCTAATTTTCAGTTATTATTTGTCACACGTATCTGAGTGGGTGACCTTTTTTGTCAACACCACTAACTCCTCCTATGAATCCTCGCGTGGGGAAAGGTGAAAGCCCCTCCTACAAGAAAATAGTTACCAAAGAAAACCAAATGGTAGACAACGGGTCTGGTGCAAAGAATAAGATAGTAAATCAAGGGGATAATGTTTTCATGGGAGCTTTCAGGAAATCTAGAAACAATAATAGATGCTTGTTGAAGGTTGTAACCATCCCTAAACTAGAGATTCATTCTGACACAATCGAGGCACACATTCAATTTATGAAAGATCATGCCCTGATTTATAAATTTGTGGGGGTTTGGATGGTAGAGAGGGACCTAGTGAATTGATTGAGACTCAATGGCAACCAAAAGGGAAAATTGATCTAAAATTAGGCACCAAGGGTTTTTTCATAGTGGATTTTCATAGTCTGAAGGATCACAATAGGGTTTTTGAAAATGGCCGCTATTCTTTTGCCACTCTTGGTTTATACATTTGTCACTGGGAGGAGTGATATAATCTGGAGAATGACAAGTTTGTGGCTGCCCCGATTTGGTTCTGATTGTTCTTGCTACTGGAAGAGTTTTGGGAACCTAAAATTTTGGAAGGCATTGGCAATGTTATTGGATCATTCACCAATATATTTGACACCAAGCAGGGTTGATATGTCTCATACACTTGAATCTGCATATATATGAACATATCTCAACCTCTTCCAACATCGATTGAACTTTCATATCACGATGAGGTTTGGCATCAATCTCTCAACTATGAGCATGTGGTGTTCCATTGTTGGTGATGCCATGAGCACAGACATTTATTTAGGGATTTTTGTCTTACCAAAGAGAAGTAGCATCTAGCAACTTTTCAAGCTGACTCAGATGGATTCTAATTAGTTGTAGCAAAATGATGAAACCCTATGAGCACATAGACGAATCCGTAAATGAACCCTCTTCCAAGAAGGAATCAATATGGATTGTTGAAAGATTTTATATAAGACATGGGACGTCTAGAATATATAATGAATGATGATCCACCGAATAAGGAAGGTCAGTCAAAAAATCAAGCTAAATGAAAAGCCCAATGGGATCCATCAATTGGTCTGGAGCTAGAGGAAATATTAGAGCGTGAACTAGAGGTGATGGAAGCCAAGGAAGATGTTATTGGGAAAATGAATTGTCTTAATAAAACAAATTAATTTGCTCAAATGTAAATTATCAATTTGGGTAGGACATTTTATTTCAAGGTTATCGTGCAAAATATATGCAAGTAGCAATAGTTCACTGCCATTGGCTAATTACTAATGCTAAGCTTTCTCCTAAAAGAACAAAATTGTCACTCTTCACACTTGCAGGAATGAAAATCAATCTCATTGTCAAACCCTCACTTGCATAAAAATAACTCACTGCACACAATGTTGGAAATTAAATCACACTTGAAAAAATGAAACAAAACTCCTTAAAATCACTCCTCCCCAAACCATTCAATCATAACCACACAACCATCAAGCCAACTAAAATCAACTCATTCATTAACTGTGTAATAGAAACCACCTAACATTCTGTTTCAACAAAAAATTATAAACCTGTAGTAGCAATTGAACATTAGCACACAGTTAGTAAGGATCAATCAAAGAGTGCCTATGTTAACACATAATCAATCTACACTAATATTCTACAAGCTAAATTAACCAACAGTAGTAACAACATATTAGCAAGAATCTATAACAGTGATATAATAATAAATTAATTAGCATAACCTGCAAATAAGTTAATGTGTAATAGTTATTGACATTTACTGACACAACAACCATTGCTAAAGAGGAGGGCCTTTCTTCCTCCACGGGAGGCTAGTGATTCACAACTAACAAATCAACAATTTGGAGATGAGCCACAAACTTGTAGAGATTTCATTAGCTTTAGAAATGAAGTTACAAGATGTGTTGTTACATAGATGATGGTGCCTCTCCTTCCTAAGATAACTCATTCATTTTCTTACTTACTCACTTTTATTCTATCCTACAACCTACTCTTTATCCATACATTTATACAAGAAAAGAGAAGGGGGGAAATTAGAACAAATCCCCCAAATTTGGGTTGTCACAGTTATCGATAGATTACAAAATATTGAATCTATTTGTTTTCGGGAGATATTAGTTGGAAAACAACTCAAGATCAGATTACAATAGATGTATTTGTCATAGAATCATCTGAGAATGGGTTGGAGTTGTTGCATTTTCCAACCAATTGCTCTGTTTGGGACGTATTATGTCAATGGACGCAACAAGAAATATGTTCCTAAAAGAACCTCACATAGCTTCCAATCCACGAACTTCTAGAGAAACCATTTCTAGGTTATCTAATAGGGGATGTTCTGAGAAAAACCTATGTCCCTAATTTCCAAAATTCATCTTAATTTGTCCACAAATCGCATCCAAAGTTGGTCACATGAATATTATTGTGTGAGACGTCTAAATTTTAGATCATGAGCTGCAGCCTAACAAATTTGACATGGGTATGACTTAGGCAACACAAATCCATGACAACATCCCTAGGATTAAAATCTATGTTCCAGAATTCCCTTTGGAGTTGCATAAGCATGTTAACCTTGGAGTTTGTTACAGTAACTACATAGGAACCACTGTAATAGTACTAGGAGAACCATCATTAGCAAAATCAACAATAATCCTTTCTAATTCGTAAAAAATAAAGGTAAATAATGATAATTATCTACTTCAATATTTGTAAGCTTAATTTGGCATATTCACGAAGAAACACAATAGGATGGGTAATAGATGGGAAAACAAGTGTGGTAAAGTGGTGAAAATGGGTGTTTAATATGGTGAAAAATAGGACAATTTTTTGGCCCAACATCTCCCCCACACCTACCCTTTTGCATCTGCCAACAATCCGCCCAAAAGCTTTTTCAAACAATGGTTGTCCGTCAAAATTGCATTTCTCATAAACATGTCTCCATTAGTCACTCATGAAAGAAAAAAAATTGATAGAACCTATAAATCTTATTCTCAATTCTCATAGCTATCATACTTTCAAAAATAATATATCAACAATTCCGGTGGAGTCATAGCAATATGTACATGTAGTTGCAACGATTTCATTAACATTTCATGCAAACAACACTTTAAATTGAGATATTTTTTGTGGGTGTGTTCATCACCATATAATTCTTTATATACCAAAAGTCGCAACAAACCATTGCACAAATCCGAGATATAACAAATAAGTTGCTACAGGGATTTGAACAATTGTTTACAGGTGTATCAGTGAACTTTGTTAAGCAATTTCTCACAAAGTAAAAATTGGATTTCGATGAAATTTTGTGGGATAGTTTCTGCTATCATAATGATTCTCCACACCGAAAATGAGAGCCATGTGATGCACGGATCTCGAGATATAAGCAAAATGGATATAGGTGATGATTATTATTTTCTCAAAAAGTATAAATTGGTTTTTCTTGAAACTTTATGGGTTTGTTTGTATAATCATAATTTTTCATCCTCCAAGTTTCATAGCATTCCAGTGCATGGGTTGGGAGATATATTTAAATCAATTTTTGCATTTTTTTGTTGGAAAAACGATTTAATTAAATGAAAAATTACCTCCATGTTTTGCAAGTGTTTATTCTCCCCCACACCTACACTTTTGCATGTCCTTATGCAAACAAGGTAGATTTGTCGACATATGACTAATAACACCCAAGATAATAACATAGTTTGTATTTTATATTGTTGTTACATCAATTACAACTTGTGGGGATGCCAAAACAAGCCATGAATCAAGTGAGCCTTTATAAGACACTGTCATAAATGAATTTGAAGAGTTGTAGTCAAAATTCTCATAAAATAACAAATTGTTAGTACTCAGAAACAATTGAGAAAGAATTGAATTTTCTTGCTAAGTGATGTGGACTAATGGGTTGGTAAAATATGAGGGTTGAAACAGATATGAAAATTAGAGGCAAGATGAAAAATAATGAAATGTCAAGCTTACAGTAGTCTCTTATCATTATCCCTTAATTTTTTAACAAATCAAAAAGTTTCAAGCTAATTTTTACCTCAAGTTTTACCTCAACATTTTGATGTTGTCAAGCACACTAATAAACAAAATATAAATCTGAAATAGAGATGTTGTTGAGATTATTCAAAATAGAGAAATGATTTATGATGAAAACTACTAATAAATATTGTTTTTCAGGGAAAATCTGAATAAACATATTTCTCGTCATGCTGCAACAACACCTGAAAATAATGAAGTAACAACACCTCTAGAGTAACATCAAACATTGTAATGTGGTTGTTGAAGCTTTTGAAGAGGTGGAGGCTAAAATTGTTGCTTCCATGGCTATCCAACAATCTATTTATTCAATGTAATCTCTAGATTGAACTGATGTAAATTTCACTTTTTACCTTTCCATAAATTGTAGCAGTACTTCCTCCAAACTAGACAATTTATCTGCCATCACAATTTCTACAAAACATCTCATGAACAACCTATGTCAGTAATTCATCACCTCAATAACCTCATTATAAATAAAAGTAACATAATCATGTTGAATGTCATGCCTTTAAATATGGATAAAAAGAGGATATAAATAGGGCAAAAAGGATGAAAAAAAGATACATTCCTATGATGAACTAATTATCTTTGTCTTCGTCTCTCAAAGTCTTACTATTACCCAAGTGTATAAAATAAACCTCCTTATAAGGGTAAACTAAACCACCAATGCTAAGGGTCCCCACTTCCATGAAAACCTCTTTATTTATGAAAGATATAACTCCAAAGCACATTTACTAGAAGGATCTTAAAGCCATTTTTAGAGAGTTATGATAATGAGTTCAAGGAAAGAAAAAGACGACCAAGTAAATCATGGTGTAAGATTAACTTTAATACCACAAGCATGGTCGTTGTTTCCAGAAGGCATCTATAGCCTCGAAAGGGATGCCTTTTAACCTAATGAAATGCATGTGTCCCATCTATTAGATATAGATTTAGAGTCATTTAAAAGAATTTTTATTGGTTTAGAAATTAATTGAAGGTCGTCGTTATGGCTTGGTAACCAGCTAATGATAGTTCCATTCACAAGAGCTAACAAGAATGAACAAGTCGGCTCGTGGTGAGACCTCTTATCTTCCAGTTTTTTAACTGAAAGTTATTACCCTAGATTGGTAAACAGTAGCGATAATGTCATTCTTGTTAGGGACCATGATCATGGTAGGTTGGATTGTAATGAGACCTCATATCCTCCAATTAATCCTTTTAAAATAAAATTTGATTATGATTAACCTTAAATAGGTTTCTTAATAGGTGGGGAGGCAAATCTGCTCCTTAAGAGCACATGATGGCATGAAAAGTTTTTAATGACTAATCTTATTAGTTTTTCTTGCTACCCAAAAAACTCATTTTGAATAATCATCTTAGATAATGATTGAAAGGTATCTCGAGTTAATTATGCTAGTGTTCTCATGAAATCTTTCTAAGGTTTTATAGGAGTGGTCCAACATAGGAGGTTTTTCAACAATACCCCTTAAAGGAATTCAGAAATATTTCTTGGATAATGACCTTTAGAGAAACTAGACTTGTATGGTTTATTCACATGGTAGTACCACTATTGTTTGTCACAACCCTAAATTACCCACATCATTTTAAGCTTGTGTACATAAAGTATCAAACATCACAGTGATAAACCCCCACAAACTGACTCGATTAATCATCTTAGGAAGGTAACATGGAGAATTTCAATCAATAATTATAGTCACTTTACAGAATAATGATGAATTAAAAGTGAATCATACTTGACAAGACTTACCACAAGAGCATTTGACATCAACAACAATCAATGTAATGATGGCGGTGATAGATTCTTCAACGATGAAAGTGGTAGAGGTAAGAGAAGTAGATATGGTGGTGCTTCTAGATAGGAATGTTGCAACATGACCCCTAGTTATTTTGAAGATTCTTATTGGTGGTCAAAAGCTTGGAACATTTTTGGAACAGATAATTACCTTAGTTAAAAAAAAAAGTTGGCCTCAAGAATTACATCATTTGTGAATTGACTTTTTTATCTGCCCGGGATCTACAAAAAACTAGCACTTTCCTGCAACAAATTGTGAGATCATGGAAGAAGAGAGGTGTGTAGTCTCTCTTTATCCAAAAAATGAAAAATAAATTACAATAATTACTAATAAAACAAACCCCAGGAAAAATACCAAAACAAAGTTCATTTTTTACTTGTTTAGGAATGGCAGCCTGTTGATCGGAAAAAATGACCTTTCAACATTTTAAGGGAGACCACCCAGTTGGGAGCTTAAAATAGTTTCTTTTCCATTGAAATGGTGGTTTTGATTGGTTCAATTGGGTCCATTTACCCTCTCTTTATCTCTAATATCTTAAAGTATGACTTTCACCTACCAATAGAGAATAGATATCAGATCAAATCTTCTTACTGGTCAGGTGAGAAAGTGATCCTTAAGCTGACTTTATGGCCTAGCCAAGCCACTCTAAAGACTGCCCCTGTATGAGGGGACTTCTAGGATGCAGAAATTAGAGCTACATGCAAAGTATAATCTAAGATGCATCTAATCCTAGACCTATCTTAATTGAAGGAAGTATTAGTCCTTCTCTCAATCAAGAGCAAGCTAAAAGGATGGGAAAAGAAGCATGTAGGAATTGAAATAAAATGAAGGAACTAGACCAAGGAAATAGTTCACAAGATCTAATCCTTGTTAAAACAATTATTAACAATTAAATTCCTAATAAGTAGTTACTAGACACTTAACTTTAAATAACTCCAACTCCTAATACAACATATGCATATGAACAAAAAGATTCATGTCACAATACTGAAATAGTTAAAATACATGACATGTGGAAAGCAGGACATCTATAAGAATAAATTTTTAGATAGCTAGTAGCTTAAGGAGATAAAGGTTTGTCCTTATATCAGTTCTAGTTTAAAATATCATTTCTGATTAACCTTGAAAGATAGCTTGACCAAATTCTAAATGAGCATTTCAATAAACAGTCAACAGTAGTGTTGAAAAGCCACATACATACTCATACTCCAGAAATGAAATTGAAATATGAAGAATTTATTTTCAATAATAGAGCAAGAAATAGTGTTGTACATCTGATTACATAAATAAATATTATTATAAAAATGAATCAATTACATAAAACATCAGAGAATTACAATAGTGCAGGTCCTCTGCTGTCTCTAAATCAATTCCCTATCTACACAGATGGATCCAATCTCACTACAATAGTGCAAATGAGTCTTAACTCCTTCTATACAAACAAGTTGTAAGCTCTAGTATTATTCTTCCTCTTTTCTCTCGGATTCGAATCCCCCCTCACTCATCCCAGCGATGGGTTTTTATACATGATTTAGAAATAAAAATAATTTCCCCAAATCTCTCCACAGTCGAGTTAATTTCCAAGACAATAAAACAGAAGGAGTGCTATGATTGGGGTCTAGAAAAATGTGGATGAGTATAGTGGAATGGATTTCCCAGTTTGGTTTTCACATATAAGGATGATCCCACTTGTATCCTACTTGTTTCAAACCGATAGGTGAAATTACATGCGAGGAACACTGATTCAATAGCTTTCTTTTATTACAATATCCCTTTACCATATGGAGGAATTTTTTGGGTGATAGACTAGATCTGTTTCAATACTGGGCTTAATTGGAAATCTCTGTTATAAAAAAATATATATAATTATCCATGGCGTAAAACAAACTTTGCAAACAAACTCTAATTATGCCCAAAACCAATAGAAAAATCAAGCACCTTCTTCAATTAATATGAAAGCAGCCCCTAGAAGTGACAAGTGGCAAGAGCTTAGTGGTATCGGAGAAATGGATATCAGAACTTTTAACAATGGGCACAAACCAAAAATGTCAATATTGGGAGGCTGCGATATGGAGCAGACACGATACCTTGTTTAACTCCTTTTAAATAGTGTATCAGGTCCAGATATCGGAGGTGAGTGGAATTTCGAAAGTTGGAGGGGTATGATGATCGGAGACAGGAGATCGGAGGGAGATGATGTATCGGAGGTCAGAGATCGAAGGTTATATTGCTATCAGAAGATCAACAAAGTGCCATATTGGAGATCAGCAAATGGAGGATATCAATATTGTAGGTCGAAGAAAAAGATGTATTGGGATATCAGAGATGAGAGGAAGTGTTGAATCGGAGCTTTTAAAATATATCTCGAAAAGGAAACTCTGATATGCAGGAGTAATGATGTGGAAGTAGTCCTCCCATCAGCTATATTATAATATGGTCAGACTTTGGGTTATACAAAGTTCAAACCACTTAATAATTTCAATTTTGATATGGTTCAGACTTTGGTCATTTGTTTTATTAAACCTTTCTATAAAATGGCTTGGACTTTGATATCGGGGATACTTAGGAATTCCTCCAATATCGATAAGATTTGAGATTCCGATATGTTATGGCCACTTTATCAATCGATCACATCCACTTTATAATATAAGCCAAAGCCACTATTTGGAAAATAAAATAATATAGCCTCTATTAATGAAGATCTTTGTCTCGATGGCTATGAAATGATACAAAATAAAAATTAATATTTACAAAAAGCTGATTATTTACAAAGAGACAAATTTATAAAATAAAAGGTAAAATATATTATATAAGACCAAAGCAAGGAAAAACATCAAATCTTCAATTAGGCGCTATTTGCAAACCAAATGTCCAAATGAGATCAAACAAATTTTGATAGAAAGATAAAATAAAAAATAAAAATTGAACTCATTGGAGCAATCCAATTTCTCAAATTCGAATAGAAATGTGACCAATAATTCAATTAAATGGTCCCCATAATGAGAATCAAGTGAATAATGGGGGGTTTTTTCTTTACCACAACAATGGCGACACACTGGGAAGAGCTAGTTATCTCTATTTTATTATTAATGAAATCCCAAAAGGAAAAGGAGTAAGATTCAATAAAATCAAAATGCTCTCTATGAAACCCCTCAAAATATAGTTTAATCATTTTTAACATCTCTTGTATAAATCATAAGAGTAAGATCGCGTTTACAATAACCATTTATTAATGACAGCATAAAGTAAAGAATAAAAGTTTAGCATTGTGGATTCGACAATCAATTGAAAAGAAAAGGCCTTTCCAAATGGAAGAATGAAAAACTTCGGAGGGACTGCGAACTCGAGGGCGCGAAACTAGGATTACAGAGGGGCTCTTAGGTTGCTCCCCATGGAGCGCAGTAGAGGAGGGAGCTCCACTCCCTCCTACAAGGAAGCGACGGCCGACAGAGGCAAGTCACCACTGGGAAAAGTCAGAGGTTCTGGTGAAGAAGGGGGAAAAAATAATGAAAAGGATTCAGATGGGGCCAGGTCCAAGGAAAATAGTAGCGTAAAGGACAAAGAGGAAGAAGACAAAAGCCAGGGAACAAGGGACAAATATCAAAAGGGACCGTGCAGACCCAGAACGGAGATTACTCCTAGAGTAGTGTTGAATGATCCTGCTCTACAGGAGCACAGGGAACATATGGGGACTTACACCATAATCTGCAAATTCATGGGAATTTGGCCCTCTAAAAAGGCATTACAAACATGGATCAAATACCATTGGAAACCCAAAGGTAGTATTGAACTACATCTGGGGTCAAAGGGTTTTTTTACAGTGGTATTTACTAACATTGAAGATAAAGACAGAATATTTGAAGGAGGACCCTACTTTTTTGCAGCAGCAGGCCTCTATATGAGGCCGTGGAAGATGAACTTCGTTCCAGAAAGAGAGACATTCACCTTGGTACCTGTTTGGGTAAGGCTCTATTCCCTACCTCTCAATTATTGGCAACATGGGTCGCTTGCTGCCATTGGCAATAAACTAGGTCGTTTTGTGAAAGCTTTGGAAGCCACAAGATGGGGTAAATATACCTCCTATGCTAGGATTTGCATAGAAATGGATCTATCAGGCGCTCTCCCGGATGAACTAATCCTGGAAGTTTTTGATGAGGAATGGGTCCAAACGGTGGATTATGAGCATATCCCATTCAGATGTCGTAGATGTCACGAACATGGTCACCTGATTAGAGACTGTCCTCTTAGTAAAGTAGACAATAAAGGAAAACCTAATACTGGGAAGGAGACTGAAAACTTTCAGAAAGTGGTAAGTAAAGGAAAAGGAGGCAGAAAAGGAGCAAGACAACAACGCAGTGAGGAGCAAAAGATCAACCTGAACCAGTTTCAAGCACTGGAAGAAGAGGAAGAAATGACAAGGGTAAATCAAGCAATGGAGGAAGAACCTAAGGAAAAAGAGAAGGAGGAGAACTACAACATAACACAAGAGATTTGTAACAGGAAAGAAACTATGAATAGTGAGACTGAAGCAGAAATGGATATGGAAATGACCCAAAGTGAAACAGATCTGGAAGACCATGAACTGCAAGAAATTCTAGAAAAGGAACACCTAGATCTGGAAGGGTTCTTGATGCAGGGAACCACGGGAGGGATAGAATCACTACCCCAAGAGGACTGCAATAGAATACAGTAGTTGTTTCTATGGAAGTCTCAAGAAAGAGGGTTAGAAACAGGAACAACCACTGACAAGCTGGAAAACAAAGGAGTGAAAACAATGAAACCAACCCCAGGACTAGCTCCTAGAAATGCGGGTAAGAAGAGAGGTCGGAAAAAGCAAAAGGAACCTTTGATGGAGTGTGGAAAGCTCATGATAGATTCGGGTAAGATGTGTCAGACCAGGAGTAACTCCAGACTTGGAAGAAAAACTGATTTGTTTATTTCATTAGGTAGCTATTGTTATATACATGAATGTGACTGATCAGTTCATCTTCTTGATGACTGTTCACATTCCAAATTCACCCAATCGCAGAGGATTAGGTGTCAACATTCCCCCCCTTAATCTGAAGGGATGTTGGTGATTCCAAGCATCGTTCTGAATCTTTCAAGCTTTTCTCTTCCAAGCGCTTTGGTGAATATGTCTGCAATTTGCTCATTTGTGGAACAATGACGGAGATGGATTGTTTTGGCCTCAACATGATGTCGGATCAGATGATATTTAGTATTGATGTGCTTTGTACGATCATGGAACTTTGGGTTCTTGGCCAACTTTATTGCAGAGGTGTTGTCAATCATGAGTGGAGTTGATTGTACCTGTTTTACCTGCAAATCTTCAAGAATTTTCTTGAGCCACACAATTTCTTTCGTTGCTTCAGCTGCTGCCATGTATTCTGCTTCTGTTGTGGAATCTGCTGGAACTGATTGTTTGCGTGATCTCCAAGAGACAGCTCCTGATCCAAGACTCATAGCATATCCTGAAGTAGATACTCCAGTTTCTTTGTCTCCATCGAAGTCTGAATCAGAGTATCCAATCAAGCTGAAGTCGTCCACCTATGTATACTTGATTCCAAGGTCTTGAGTTCCCTTCAAGTACCTTAGAACTCTTTTTGCAGCAAACCAATGTCCCTCACAAGGCTTTTGTATGAACCTGGAGAGGATTCCAATAGTAAATGAAATGTCTGGTCTGGTAGTAGTGAGGTAGATGAGACTTCCTACAAGCTGTCTATACTTTGTTGCATCCTCAAATTCCTTTCCTTCAATAGATGTGAGCTTTAAGTTTTGTTCCATTGGAGTAGAAAGAGGATTGCACTCTGTCATGCCAAATCTGTTTAACAAATCTCCAATGTATTTATTTTGAGAAAGAAATATGGATTTTGGATGTCGGGTTACTTCAATGCCAAGATAGTAATGAACATAGCCCAAATCAGTCATTTCAAAACTTTTTCCTAATTCTTTCTTTATGGATGCAATATAGCTTTCATTGTTCCCTGTCATTAAAAGATCATCTACATATACCACAAGATATACAACTGTTTTGCCAACTTTCTTGACAAATAAAGTTGCATCATCAAGATCAAAATGATTGAAGTTGAGTTTCAGAAGATGCTCAGTTAGTTTTTCATACCAGGCTCGTGGTGCTTGTTTGAGGCCATACAAGGACTTCACAAGTTTTCATACTTTATGTTCATGTCCTTTCACAGCAAAATCCTTCAGGCTGGGACATAAAAACATTCTCTTTTAGATCTCCATTCAAGAATGCAGTTTTTACATCCATTTGATGGACTTTCTAACCGTTCTGAGCAGCTAGTGCAAAGAGTGTCCGGATGGTGGCCCATTTTGCTGTGGGGGCAAAAGTTTCCTCATAATCGACCCCTTCCTTCTGTGCAAATCCTTTTGCCACAAGCCTAGCTTTGTGCTTGTCAAGTGAGCCATCAGCTTTGTATTTGTTCTTGTAGACCCACTTGCAGCCAATTGGTTTGGTTCCAAATGGAGGATCAACCAGCTTCCAAGTGCCATTCTTTATGAGGGCATCATACTCCTTTTTCATTGCTTCTTTTCATTCATCATGAGAAGCAACTTCTTTGAAGGAAGTTGGTTCAAAATCTGTAGACAATTTCAATTCACAATCATAAGTAACATCCATATCAACAGGTGAATTAGAGTCATCTACATCACCTCCATTTTGTCGGTTTGAATTTATGGTTCCTGTTTTTCCAATTTCATCAGGATGAACACTTTCAAGTGTCTTTGTCAGCCACTTTGGGGGACCTTTCTAAGATGGTCCAAGCTACTCTGTTGATTGAGTTGGGACTGAATCAAGATTGAGTCTCCCAATTCTATCAATTACATCACTTAAAGCATCATTCGTTGTTGGAGTTTCATGCAGGGGAGATTGTTCTTCAGAAGAAGATTCCACATGTTGATCTAGTATAGGAATCCCCCCTTCAAGATGTGGAATCTGATTATCAAATTCTTGAAATGATTTTGTTTTTGCGAATCTATCCAAGTGATCAAGTTGCCGCTCAACAACATTGTCAGATTTGGATGATTCCAGAAAAATGACATCTCTAGATACAACAAACTTTTTATTTACTTCATCATAGAGGCGGTATGCTTTAGAGGTGTTTGAATACCCCAGGAAGATACACTTACGACTTCTAGCACCAACTTTGTTTCTATGTACCTTTGGTATCAAAGCATAACAGGTGGAACCAAAGATCCTGAGATGTTTTACCGAAGGAACATCTCCATACCACAATTCATAACGAGTCTTGTTTCTTATAGCATTAGATGGACATCTATTCTTTATATATGCAGCACATAGAACAGCATCAGCCCAAAACATTATCTTTACATTTTTGAAAAAGAGCATGGATCGTACCATATTCAAGATTGTTCTATTCATTCTTTCAGCTACACCATTCTGTTGGGGATTATAAGGCACAGTTGTTTGATGTTTAATCCCATGTTGGCGAAGATAGTGTTCAAATTCATTTGATGTATATTCTTTTCCATTATCAGTGCGAATAGACCCAATATGAGATTGTGCATCATTTTCAATCCATTTATGAAAATTCTTGAATGTTTGAAAAGCATCAGATTTGTTCTTCAATAAATAAACCCAACACATTCTGGTGTAATCATCAATAAATGTCATGATATATTTATTTCCATTTGCAGAAGAAACAGGCATTGGACCACATAAATCTAAATGAATAAGTTCAAGCTTCCTATGTGCTCTTGAATGTGAGTCATGAAAAGACTGTTTGCTATGTTTTCCTAGAATGCAAGCATCACATTGCTTATGTTTCCTAGGAATTTTAGGCAAACCAGCAACACCATTTTTCTTCAATAAGCGGAGACTGTCATAGTTTAAATGTCCAAATCTAGCATGCCATAATAAGCTTGATGGAAGTGTACCTTCTTCATGATGAAAAATATATGAGAAATGTTGTGCATGAGCAGATGTTCCTTGCAGTTTGAAAAGCCTTTCTTCTTCTATTCCCCTCATGACAAGTGAGTGATCAGATGCTTTTCTTACCTCAAGCTTGCCATCAAACATATGAATGGAGTAACCTTGCTAGCGGATGTGGACCAAGGACAGAAAGTTTCTCTTGAGCTGTGGGAGATATAGAACATGATCGAGAAGAAAGTCTGAGAGACCAGGCAGTTTAAGCCTGATTGTGCCAAGCCCTGATGGCTTGATTTTTGACTGATCTGCAAAGTATACTACTCCATCAACATTGTTAGTGAAATCTTCAAAAAAATCTTTTCTATGAGTCATGTGACAAGTTTCTCCTGAATCAAGCAGCCAATCATTTTTCCATGAATCAAGTGAAGTATTAAATAAATCTTCATTTACTCCAATGTTACATTGTGCCTCAACATAGTGAGCGGATTCAGGTGCTTTACCTTTGTCTGTATCATCAGTTTTACCTTTCTGTTGGTTTCTTCTCTGCTCAATTTTGTCCCATGGTAGCTTGCATGTAGAGGCATCATGTGATCCATTTCTTTTGCAGCGAATACAATGTAAATCTGCCTTTTCTCCTTGAGAATGTCTGCCCCCCCTGCCTCTGAAATATCTTCCTCTTCCTCTTCATCCACCTCTTCCTCTTGTAGAATCTTGAGCAGGACACTTTTCTTTATGAGCAAGGCACACAGTCTCTTCAGAAGATTCAGGGGCTGTCTTCTTTCCAAAGGTTTTTTCTCTTTCAGCAAACTTTTTCACAAGAGAGTCAAAGGTTATATCTTTGAGATTTCCATTTGCTTGCAAAGACTTAAGATAATTGGAGTATGTAGGATAAAGTGCCTTGAGAAAAGCAATAAGAGAGATATCCAGCTCAACCTTAGTGGATTTGATATCATGCCTTATAGACTTTATTTCAGATGCAAGAGCAAGAGGATCATTATTTTGCAGTTCAAGAGTGAAGAGTTTAATCATGAGTTGGATGACTTCAAGTGCAGAATGTGAGTCATAGAGTTCTTTCAGCTTTTGTAAAGCTTCAAAAGCAGTTGAATATGATGAAATGTGGTGACTCACCTGTTTATTTACAGATGCTGCGATTAATGCATAAGCTTTGTTGTTCTTGTTTTCCCAAATGGCGAGCTCTTTGTCTGATGTAGGCTGCACTGGGTCATTGTCTCCTTCTCCGACACACACTCCTTTCCACAACTCATTGAAGATGAGGGTGTGTTTTATCATCTGGGACCATTCAGGATAGTTCTCCTTGCCAGTGAGAACTATTCCTACCATAGAGATGATTGAATGCATTCTGTGAGAAAAAAAAATTAACTTCTGTTGATAGAATAATACTTCTAATGGCAAAAAGAATGTGCTTTTGTGGAGAAAAAAAAACTTTTTCTGCTAAAAGAATGATTATGATTCTGCTACGCCATTTATATATTATTGACTATTGAAATGAATGCTGATAACATGCTACCACTGTAACATATATCACCACATATATATACAATTTGAGCGCTTGTGTTAAACGCTGCCACTGTAAAATATGAGCACTGTGTTGAACGCTATCACCGTACCATATATCACAGCATATATATATCACATAAAAATTGAGCGCTTGTGTTAAACACTACTACTGTAACATATATCACCGCATATACATAAACAATTCGAGCGCTTTGTGTTACTACTGTAATATATATCACATCATATACATAAACAATTGAGCGCTTTGTGTTAAATGCTGCCCAAATGTCCGCGGGACATGGTATTTGTGGGCGAATCTGAGATCAATTACACTGTCTACCATGTTAGTTACACCGTCTACCATGTCAGGCCATTGCTGGGCGGTCTCGGAATAATATAGCATCTAGTAAGGATGGCGGGTAATACACCGACCTAGCTCATGGGTCTGCCCAAATGTCTGTGGAACGGAATCACCTAAACTTAATGATGGCAAGAAATTTTGAGAGGTGGACAGTATGCCGCGGTTCGAAGAACTAGAAAAATTCTTGATTCAAACAATGCAGGGGTTAGCAGATAGCAAATCAAATATCAACTTCCAACGTTTACTATTCCCCCACTGCGCCGGAAGTATTTTTCAACAACAACTTTTAAATCTTTGGAGCGATTCTTTACACTATAGTATGCCGCACTCACTGTCAATACAGGCAATACAGTGATAACAATGGCTTCCAGGTTACAATGGTTCTATCACGGTACCATCTTTTCGAGTCCCCTCAAACAGCAGTCGCTTTCCCTTCAACCACCACAACAGATCTTTGGCATCGAAAGCTCAGTGGACAGATGCGTTAATGGACAAAGCCCAGAGGAGCTGGAATGGTTTTGGATTCTGAGTGAATTCAGCCCAGTGCAGTTGTGGCAGAATGATAGAGGCATTTGAGGATAGAGCTCAGGTCAGAACGACAGAGGACAGTAGCAGAAATGAAGAGAGTTACAACTATTTTAAGAACCTGGCTCTGATACCATGTCAGACCAGGAGTAACTCCAGACTTGGCAGAAAAACTGATTCGTTTATTTCATTAGGTAGCTATTGTTATATACATGAATGTGACTGATCGATTCATCTTCTTGATGACTGTTCACATTCCAAATTCACCTAATCGCAGAGGATTAGGTGTCAACAAGATGAAAGACCTAACTAGTTACTCCTTTACAAATCTTTAAATATGAAATTTACATCTTGGAATATTAGAGGTCTAGGAAGTAAAAGAAAACAAAGATTTCTTAGTTATAGAATGAAACAAGATATGCCGGACATGATTTTCATCCAAGAAATGAAATGTTCCATTCAGAAAATAAGACTCATACACAACAAATGGCTCATCAGATATGAGTTTCTAGAGGTTAAAGCTGACAACATAGCAGGGGGAATTCTTACTCTTTGGAATCCCCAAAGGATTAGCATAATGGATGTAGAGGCATCAAGAAATTATCTATCAGTGGTCATTCAACCAGTTGGGGTCTCGGAAACATTCCTAGTTACAAATGTTTACGGTCCCCAAAAATTAGATGATAAACTCAAATTGTTAGAAGCCCTTAGTGACCTCAGAAGCAGACAGACTGGAATGCCTTGGATCTTGGGAGGAGATTTTAACATGATCAAATCTCTCTCGGAAAAAAAAGGAGGCACCAGAGTGCTCAACAAAGACTCCTTAGCATTCCAATCATTCATAGACAATATGAATTTGGTTGAGTCAGATTCAAGTAATGTTCTTTTTACATGGAACAACAAAAGAGGAGGTGAGGCACTGGTAGCGTCTAAGCTAGATCGATTCATGATATCAGAGGAACTAATGTTCCTTAATAGTGAAATAACAGCCAGAGTGCTTCCTTTTGGAGGTTCAGATCATTGGCCAATTCAGTTGGAAATCAAGGGTATAGATGCTCCCAGGAACAGACCCTTCAGATTCGAAAACATCTGGCTCTCCCACCCAGATTTCATTAGTAATATTGAAAAATGGTGGGCTGAAGACTTGCAAATCCAAGGTTCCAAGATGTACCTTCTACATAAAAGACTAAAGCACATTAAGTTCAGACTAAAGGAATGGAACTGGAAAGATTTTGGGAACATTTTTGAGGAAAAACAATCAGTGGAAATCAAAATTCTAGAACTCAACAAGGCTCTGATAAGCAATGGATTTGACAAAGCCAAAAGTGAGCAGGCTGATAAATACCATCTAGTTTGGGAAAATTTATGCAAACAAGAGGAAATATTTTGGAGACAAAAATCCAGAATTCAATGGCTCAAGGAAGGAGAACGAAACACCAGATTTTTTCACAGATCCACAATGGCTAATAGAGCTCACAACAGAATCTCCATGATTAAAGATGAGGGAGGGGAAATTCAGACCACTCATAAAGACATTGAAGTTGTGCTTGTCCAACATTTCCAGAACATCACTCGGGAAAACACTCCAGACAGGGATCAGTACATCAGGGGAATAACAGGGCATATCCCCAAACTGGTGTCCAGAGAGGACAATTTCAACCTCAATAGACCAGTTGAGGAAGAGGAGGTCAGCGAGGTTCTCAAAGATATGCAGAATGGCAAAGCACCAGGCCCAGATGGTTTCAATGTGGATTTTTTTAAAGCATGTTGGCATATTGTCAAAGAGGACATTGTGAATGTGGTAGAGGATTCCAGGAGAAGCAAAACTATACTGAAAGCTCTCAACACCTCCTTTATTTCCCTTATTCCCAAGCAGGACACAGCTCAATCAACAGACAAGTACAAACCTATTGCCTTATGTAATGTGGTTTACAAGATAATATCCAAAGTAGTGGCCAATAGACTCAAACCTCTCCTCCCCTCGCTAGTGTCTGAAGAGAAATCAGGTTATGTGGAGGGAAGACAGATTCTAGACAACATTATTCAAGCTCATGAGGTGGTGCACATGCTAACCAGTAAAAAACAGGCGGGGATGATCATGCAATTGGATATTGCCAAAGCGTATGACAAGGTGAATTGGAATTACATCAAGAAAGTTCTCTCTGCCTTTGGGTTCGATCACAACTGGGTCAGATGGGTCATGGCACTGGTGACCTCCTCCAGCTTTTCCATTCTAGTAAATGGCTCTCCCTCTGTTATCTTCAATCCTTCTAGAGGCCTCAGGCAGGGAGACCCTCTCTCTCCCTTCCTCTTCATTCTTATGATGGAAGGGCTTGGGTGTTCCATTAAGCAGGCCAAGGCTTTTGGAAGAATTAGGGGTCTTCAAACTTCTGAGAACGGTTCTGAGCTGACTCATCAACAATTTGTTGATGATACCTTACTGCAAGGCGTTCCAACAGTCAAAGAGGCTTTGGCCTACAAGAAAATTCTTAAGGATTTTGCACTGGCTACAGGTATGGAAGTCAACCTCTCTAAATCAAAAATATTCTTCTTCAACACTAACATTGCTATCCAAAGAAATATCTCAAGAATTCTCGGCTTCCAACGAGATTCCCTCCCCTCTAAATATTTAGGAATACCTCTTACTGCCAGACCCATGCAAAAGAGTATTTGGGAACCAGTCATTAATAAGATGTAGGACAGATTAAAAAATTGGACCTTCCGTGCCTTGAACCTGGCCAGCATGTTAGTTCTAACAAAGGATGTACTTCAATCCATCCCAGTTTTTATGTTATCAGCTCTTCCAGCTCGAAAAGGTGTCTTAGACCAAATTAGAGACATACAAAGAGACTTCCTATGGGGAAAGGAGGAAACTAGAAAGAAATGGCGCCCTATTTTCCTAGGAAAAAATATGCAAACCAAAAAGTGAGGGGGGACTCGGCTTGGATGATCAAGAGATTCTTTGTAAAGCTCTAGATGCCAAACTTTGGTGGAGATGGGTGCAGGAGCCAAAAGCTCAATGGGTCAAGATATGGAAAGAGAAATATGCTAGCTCGTGGCACAATAATGATCTCATAAGAATGTCAGGAACTATAAAAGGCTCCTATATATGGAATAGAGCCTGGGAGAACGGAAGCTTAGTTCAAAGGAATAGTTTCTGGGAAATTAGAGCAGGATATCTTGCTCTTTTTTGGGAGGAAAAATGGTAGCAGGAACCAACATTGTTAACAGAGAATTTTATAAGCCTTAAGTAGGAAACAGATTCCCAAGGGTTAATCAGAGTTAAGGATTTTTGGGAGCTCTCTCATTCCTCCGAAAAGTGGAGAAGCTGGAGAAACATTGAATGCGGAGAGGAAAACCCCTAAAAATCAAAGCAGAGGCTCTTGGGGACTTGCTCAAGTAGAGGATGATCTTAATAACAGATGGGCAGGATCAATTGAGATGGGGTAATAACAAGCGAGGAGCCTTTAATCTCAAGGAGGCTAAAGGTATTCTACTTGGGTTGAATTATAGCGTTCCAGACAAGGCCTGGACGCATCTCTGGAGGCAGCAAAGTTGGATGAAAATCAAGCTTTTTATGTGGCTGGTTCATCACAAGAAAATATTGACTTGGGACAATATTAGGAGAAGGGGAATTATGGGGCCTTCTAGATGTCAGCTCTGTGAGGAGCAAGAGGAGACAATGGAACATATTCTCAATAGCTGCTCTTATACTACCTGGCTGTGGGATTCGTTCTCCTCAATTTTCCAGTAGTCAGATAGGGATAGAGGAAGTATCATAAATACCCTAAACCACTGGAGAAAATACTTCAAGGAGAATGAAGTCCTAAATTTGGCCTGGGCCTTTACTCCCTGCTTTATTATCTGGAATGTTTGGAAAGAAAGAAATAAAAGAATTTTCAAGAATGGTAAGACTTCAGTACAACATCTTCTTGATCTTATCTTGAAACAGATCAGAGAGATAGTGAGTTCTACTATTAATAATATCCCCATGAATACCCCCTCAAATGAAGAGCAGAGAATTATTTGGCAACTGGGATTGCTAGGGATAACCCCTCAAGGTAGAAACAGTAAGGATAAAGCCATGGTTACAGAGAAGGAATACTGGCAACCCCCACCAAAAGGCTTTCTAAAATACAACATTGATGGGGCCTCCAAAGGAAATTTGGGAACTATGGGTTATGGAGGAGCTTTAAGGGATGACGAGGGCAATATTATATTTATCTTCCACTACCATTTAGGAAGAGTGACTAATAATATGGTGGAAGTGATGGCTCTAGAGCAGTGTCTAGAGTTTCTATCACAGAGTCATTGCTCAAATATCATTGTGGAAGCAGACTCTGAGATAACCATCAACGCAGTGAAAAAAATTAGTGGTGGTTCCAGGCTGGAAAGAGTCTTGAATCATTGGAAACTTGTTTAGGTTTATCAAAAAATCCAACTGCATCTTTAGGGCCTTCGAACCATAAGTTTCAACCATGTTCATCATAATGCCAATAAACTAGCTGACTTACTGGCCAATCAAGGTGTGAGCAGTGCTGAATGTGGAATGGCGAAAAAGTGGCTTGAAATTCCTCCAAGTCGTTTAAAGGCTATCTGCGAGGATCAAGCTGCTGAGGACAGGGAGGTTTTCTGATTTCGAGTTGGGTTGAAAACCACAAATTGATGTCGTCGGGGGATACTTACTCAGCCCTGAAGGATGAGCCAGAATGGCTGAGAGGCAAGAGAGGGCTCATCTTCTCCCCGATGATTCAAACAAGGGGTTTCCCATGTTTTTAGTTGGCACTCCGCGGATTTATCTCTCTAATAGACTTGGGAGTAGCTTCAGGTTTCTCGGTACGAGATGGCAAAAGGGGCATTCGATGGGGTACAGAAGTAGATGTCCTCTTCCCGCCTCTGGGTCAGCTGTCTAGGCGATTGGCGGGTTTCTGATGATCGCACGTACTCAAAGTGGTAAGTGGTTTTGCATTTGTGAGAGTGATCCCATTGGGCGCTCGACACGTGGCATGGTGGCCGGTGCGGATACCACCCTCCATCGCGAGATAAAGAGTGGGTGGGTTCGGTGTTGCGAAATTGTCCCTGGCCGTAGGATCTGGCATCCAAAATGGACGGTTGGGATGGTTCGCACTGTTTAGCGGGGCCCACAGGCCATCTCCCCATTTTCAATTGGCGAGCCTTGTCCTTTCCTTCCTTTATGTTCATTGGGGGGTCGGGTTTGACCGCTATCGCTGGTTGGCTCTGGGAGGTGCTTTGTCCAAATGGTTTTGGTCTTTCTGGATTTTTCTAGTATTTTGCACTTGCGTGAGGTAGTGGGAGGGTCCTTGTCCTTAGCAGGATCACCCGTTCTCCTGTGATATTTATTGTTAAGTTTATGTACACTTTGTAAATTTTCCTTTGATTTAATGAAATAGAATGTTCGGCTTTTGCTTCAGCAAAAAAAAATGTTTAGCATTGTGTTTAGTAAGAGAGATGAACTCTCATTGTCACAGGTAGAGCCACTGCTACCAAAAAGCATCCATAGCCTCGAAAAGGTTACCTTTTTAACCCAAAGGAATGTCATTATCCCATCTAATATTTAGTATTTCAGAGAAGACATATTTCATTAATAACTTTCAAAACCATTGTCCTGGCTTGGTGACCAGATATGACAAGTGTTAATAGTCCTGAACAAGTCGGCTCATAATGAGACCTCTTATCTTACAGTGAAGTGTTGTGAGCCATTATCCCGACTTGGTGACCAGATACAATAATGTCATAACAATCAAAGCCCATGATCATGGTAGGCTAGCTCATTACAGAGACCCCTATCTTTCAGGTTTTTCACACAACTTTTAATTTATACTCTAATAATTTGTGCTAATAGATGGGGAGACAATTCCTCTCCTTAAGAGATGGGGATGACATGGAAGAGTTATAGAATACTAAATTGGTGTGTTGCTTTTGTAACCTTAGTATCTGTTTTAGGATATGGCTTATTGTAAAGTAGTTTTCTTATGTGTATTAAGGTAAGAGAGCATTCAAATACTAATAGAAGATAACGATGTCAAAACTTCAATATGAGCCTAAAAAATAGCAGTGTAATGATCTTCCTTTTACTCATGGATTCCATTAGATAAGAATAAAAAGTTCCCAAGTATTAACCAAAGTTAGGTGGAAAAGGCCCTTCAACTAAAAGGTTAGTAATATCACCAGGGTTAATCCCAAACAAAGGTGAAACTTTTACATAAGGGGATTGCAAAAGGGATCGGGAAATGTTGTGGAAACAAATTCAACCAAGACACAAGAGAAAAGAAATCCAAATAAAAATGAAATTAAAATCGAAGCAAACCTACTGCAAGAAAAATCATGAAATAAGCAGAATTCGAGTGAAACAATATATAAGAAATATCTTGATATAAGCAATAAAAATCTTATGTCTTTTGCATTATGTCAAGCATATGAAATTTTGTCTCGCTTGGTGAGTTTGTTTTTCGAAACTTTTATTTAAATAAATTCTCTAACTAAATGGAGAGTTGTGATTAAGTTAGCATATGAGAATTTAACAGGAATGTTATTCCATGTGTCTAATCTTTCTTTAAAACATGTAAATTTGAATAAACATATCTCAAAAAAGAATAAGTAGGATGATAAGAAAAACTAAGAAGTAAAGGGAAATATCCCTGAATGAGTTTTAAACATTGTTCCTTTTAGCATTAAGATTTGTCACAACTACTTTATTGGTAAAATTTGATCTTCTAACTCAATCCAATACCTGCAAGAAGTGTTGGGTTGTGTTATATCTTTCCACGTAGCTAACAGGGGGTTTGAAGGGCACCCGTAACCCCACTTATGGGGTCCAGGGCAGTTCCCCAGAAAATTTTGGTTTTGGACACTATGTTAGGTTGGGTGGACCCACCTATGGTTTTGTGCATGATTTTTGCACATGTTTTTTGGACGCAATGGTTTTCGGTCCATGGTATTGGATGCTTCGGCATGTATAAATATGTATTGTAACATTGAAAGGAACATAATGAAAAATCAAGCTAGTAGTCCCAGTTTGGGGATCCAGGGGAAATCTCTGTGTATATGTGTTTTATGTGTTATGATCTCGCAATATTTATTTTATGTGTTTTAGAATTCGTATGCAAGTAATTTCTGTACAGGGTTAAAACCTACATTTGGTATCAGAGCAGTTTTGGCTTCAAGGGGAAGCCTTTGTTGCTGAGGGGTTTTGCTCAAGCCTGTGGTAAACCCTATTTAGTGGGAGATCTGCGAGATCAATTTTGGTGGTGAAAGAAGATGGCGAGCAATGGAAAGATAGAGATCGAGAAATTTAATGGTCAGAGTTTTGAATTGTGGAAACTCAAGATGGAGGATCTATTGGTGGATAAAGATCAGTGGATCACGGTAGATCCGGGTACTAAACCAAAGGGAGTGTCAGATGAAGAATGGAATAAGTTGGATCAGAAGGCAAAGAGCACAATACAATTGTGTGTCTCAGATTCAGTATTGTTGAATGTATCAGGGGAAGCTACAGCGAAGGCTTTGTGGGACAAGTTAGGAACTTTATACCAATGTAAATCTTTGGTGAATAAACTGTTCTTGTGGAAAAAGCTATATAACCTGAGGATGAAGGATTGAGACTCAATGAGAGAGCGTCTGAATGCATTTAATACTGTGGTAAGTCAATTAGCATCTGTTGATATTAAAATTTCAGATGAAGATAAGTGCATCATTTTGTTGTGTTCTCTACCAGATTTGTTGGATAGTCTGGTTATTACAATAGGTAGCAATGCAACTGCCTTACAGTTTGATGAAATAGTCTCATCTTTGCTAGCGGAGGAGATGAGATGAAAAAATAGGGAGAGCCAGAATGGTGATGCCTTGTCTGTACAAGGACGGTCCCAGAACATAAACAAAAATAAGTCATAAAGTGGGAGATCTAAATCTAGAGGGAGATCTAAATCTCCAGGAAAACCTATAAAGGTGGTGTGCTGGAAATGCGGAAAGGAAGGCCACTTTAAAAGGGACTGTAAATCTAAAGTTCCTGACAAAGGAAAGGGATCTGATGAGACTCCTTCTGCAGAGGTGAAAACCACCTCAGGTGAAGGTGGGGATGTATACTTGGCTTCTTCAAGTACACATGTAGATCATGAGGCATGGTTGATTGACTCAGGTGCATCATTTCACTTCACTCCCCATAGAGAGTGGTTCTGCAAGTATGAAAAATATGATGGTGGTGATGTCTTCTTAGGGGATGATAGGAAGGCTAGAATCATTGGTCGTGGAAAAGTAAAGTTGAAGTTGCAAGACGGAAGGGTTAGGACACTTCTGGGTATTCTACATATTCTTGAATTGGCCAGAAATCTGATTTATGTAAGCAAGCTGGATGATGCAGGTGTAAAAACAGTGTTCGAGAAGGATACCTGCAAGATGGTTCGGGGAGCACTGGTATTGATGCGGGGAGTTCAGATTGGAACTCTATACAAGCTACAAGGTAGCACTATTATTGATGGGTTCAATAGTTTTATGGTTCCTGAAAGTGGAGCAGAAAATCTAGTGGTCTCTAGAGAGAAGACCATGTTGTGGCATCAAAGGCATGGAAATATTGGAGAGAAGGGCCTTCAAATACTTCATGGTAAAGGTATGGTAGAAGGTATGAGTAATAGCTCTCTGGATTTTTATTTTTGTGAAAATTGTGTATATGGGAAGCAGAATCAGGTGAGTTTCCCCTCTGGTAGTAAGAGGGCGAAACAGATATTAGATCTTGTGCACAGTGATGTGTTTGGACCTGTGAAGGCTCCATCACTGGGTTAGTCTATGTACTATGTATCATTTATAGATGACTTCTCAAGGAATACATGGATATATTTCCTTAAGAAGAAATTTGAAGTCTTTGACAGGTTTAAAGAATTTAAGGCTCTCGTGGAAAATCAGATAGAGAAGAAGATAAAGGTGTTGAGGAAGATAATGGTGGAGAGTTTTGTAGCAATGAATTTGAAGAATTCTGTAAGAAGTGTGGTATATCACGGTAGAAAACTACTCCATATACACCTTAGAAAAATGGAGTTGCAGAAAGAATGAACAAGATGTTGATGGAAAGGGCAAGAAGCATGCTCAGTGGTGCCGGGTTAGGACAGGAATTATGGGCAGAGGCGGTGGATACTGCATGTTACCTGGTCAACAGGTCACCTTCATCAATGTTGGAGGATAAGACTCCACAAGAGGTATGGACTGTTAAGAAACCCTCTCTTTCACATCTGAGGGTATTTCGATGTAATGCATATGTACATTTTCCAAAGGAGAAACAAACCAAGTTGGATAGTAATTCTAAAAAGTGCATCTTTATTGGGTATAAGGATGGTTTAAAGGGTTATAAGATTTGGAACCCAGTCACACGGAAGGTTTTGTACAGCCGAGATGTGGTGTTTGGAGAGGTGAAAGATGTTATTAAACATGAAGTCCAACTAAAGGAACCTGAGAAGATAGAGTTTGAGCTAAAGGAGGAAGAATCAGACTCTACAGCAGAGGAAGAATCAGAAGATGAAAAGCCACAAACTCTGGCTGTGAGAAGATCAGTTCAAGAAATAAGGCAGCCTGAAAGGTATAGTCCATCTACTTTCTGTTTAAATTTTGCTTTATCCATTACTGACAATGATCCCATAACTGTGAAGGAAACAGTAGATTCAGAGGATGGAAAACTCTGGAAAGAGGCCATGGTTGATGAAATGGTATCTTTGCACAAAAATGAGGCTTGGGATCTGGTGGAGTTGTTGGCTAGAAGGAAACCCATTGGCAGCAAATGGTTTTTCAAAAAGAAGACAAATGCAGAAGGAAAAGTGGAGAAATACAAAGCTCAGTTGGTAGTAGAAGGTTATTCCCAGGTGCCAGGAATTGATTTTGGCGATATTTTTTCTCCTGTTGCCAAGGTAACTTCTATTAGATTACTTTTATCTGTTGCTGCTGCTTTTGATTTTGAGGTAGAACAGATGGATGTAAATACGACATTTCTTCATGGGGATCTGGAAGAGGAAATCTACATGAAGCAACCTAAAGGCTTTGCAGTGAAGGGTAAGAAAGAACTGGTATGCAAGTTAAAGAAGTCTCTGTATGGGTTAAAATAGTCACCAAGGATGTGGTACCAGAAATTTGATACATTTATACGGGGACTTGGCTTCACTAGAAGCAAAGCAGATCACTGTGTGTATTTTAAATTAATTGGTGACCGTGTTATTTATCTGGTCTTGTATGTGGATGATATGTTGCTGGTTGGAAATGACAAAGAAATTATCTAGGATTTGAAGACCCAATTGTCCTCCAAATTTGACATCAAAGATCTTGGTGCTGCAAACTATATTTTGGGCATGGAAATTAAAAGAGATCGGGAAAAGAGGAAGCTCTAGTTAAACTAGAGGAAGTATGTCGAGACAATACTGTAGAGGTTTAATATGCAGGATAATAAACCGGTGAAGGTTCCTATTCCTGTAGGTGTGAGGTTATCTGCTGACCAGTGTCCCAAGACACAAGAAGAGGAAGAGGACATGTCCCGTGTTCCATATGCAAGTGCAGTTGGTAGCCTAATGTATGCAGTGGTATGTACTAGACCATACATTGCACATGCAGTGGGAGTATTGAGCAAGTTTATGTCAAAACTAGGGAAGGAGAATTGGACAGCAGTGAAGCGAGTTTTCAGGTATTTGCGTGGCACTAGTGATTATGGTTTGTTCTACCAAGGAAGACCAAGATTGGACAGAGTGTTGGATATTCGTGGCTTTGTTGATGTAGACTGGGCTGGAAATCTGGATTAGAGAAGATCTACAAGTGGGTATGTGTTTAACCTATTTGGAGGTGCAGTTAGTTGGATGAGTAAGAAACAATTTGTAGTGGCACTATCAACTACAAAGGCAGAATACATGGCAACCACTCATGCAAGCAAGGAAGCAATTTGGTTGCAGAGATTGTGTTCAAGTATGGGGTTAGTACAAGAAGCTATAAGGATAGACTGTGACAGCCAAAGTGCAATTTTCTTGGCAAAGAACCCTGCATATCATTCATAGACAAAGCACATGACCATTCATGAAAGGGCACCTGCCTATGGTATATAAGCAGGCCCTCATTCTCATTTGAAATCATCTCATATCTTACATCAATTCAATATAAAATAATCAATATACAATTACATGTATTACAATGGACATTTATGTCTTTGAAGTATTTTAAATATTTCAGCTATGTATATGACTTTTGGTCATTACATTGGTATCAAAGCTAATAAAGGAGGCCTATATAAAGGAGGACTCGATCTCAATCAAGAGAGCACTAATTCAAGCTAAAGGAAGTCCAATATAAACAAGAAAAGAAGCCTAATACCTAGTGAATAAGGAAGGAAGAAGAGTGAAGTATTTTCTAATCTATTTTAGGTTAAAAATCCTCCACATGTGCGAGGATTATGGCATCATCCTATTGCAAAAGAAGCCGACAATTGCAGTCACTCATAGGAGACAAATTTTGGGTCAAAAAAGGTCTATTTAGCAAGTCGAATTGTCAAGAGAATGAGTCAAGGTCAAGAGAAGTTAAAAGGAGGCTAATTTTTCCATATTCCAGCTACACATGTGACCTAGGGTTTCTACAGAAGAAGCTGAAATTCTGAGATAGGGTTGAAATTTGAAGTTGTGGCACAATTTTGACTAGCATTGACTTGGAGAAGAAGAAGTACATCCAAAAGAAGCATTGACTTGGTCTTGGAGGGGTTATTGGTCAAGGATCTAGGTATTGGAATTTTTCAATTGAAGATTCTATAAGAAAAATAATTCTTGTGGGTTTTCCTCTGAATATTGGAGAGGTTTTGGTCCTGGTTGATTGCTTATTTCTTGTGTCCTTTGTCTCATTGTCATTTATGTTTATTAGTTGTTTGATGAAAAGAAAACAATATTTATCAAGCTAAAGAAGAACCTAATTAGGAAAAGTAAAAGTATTCACAAGCAGTTATCATTATAAGAGAAATCACCTATATCTGTTGCCCCTAGATTTCTCAACATGGTATCAGAGCTAAGTTGACAAATCAAGGAAGGGAAGCTTAAAGAAGTACACTCAGGGGCTAAATCATTATAATGTCATAAAGAACCACTCACCTCAAAGGCACTACAAGGATAAGGATTACATCATAATCTTGAAGGAACTCACTAAAGAAGATCTTACAAACCCTTGTGTGCTCAAAGGTGGATTCTACATTTGAAGTATTCTTGGGAACCTCGCTCAATCATCACCTCAAAAAAGGAGACCGCAAAGACCCTACATATACTCAAATAGAGGAAATATACAAATCGAAGCATCTTGAAGTGTACTCAACCAAGGGATGAAAGAAAAAAGGCATTGTCATCATCATCAAGGATTCAAGGTGATATCCCCATCCTTGAGTCAAGGATCACTTTTGAAGGAAGACATCTTCATCAAGAAAACATCTTCCACTATCATTATCATCATCAAAATCAAGAAGGAAAGCAAATTGAACATATTGTCATCAAGGATTATATTCACAAGTAATTATATTTATTTCCACATATGAATCTATCAAAATGTCTTTTTGCAAAGAGAGCGACAAGTTGGTTGGGTCATCAAACTTTCTTGCATGGAAGAACAGGATTTATTTGATCCTCATAGAAAATGAAGTTGTGGAACATTTTAAGGGCTTAATCACTAAACCTCCAAAGGAATAAGCTCAAACACTTCAAAAGTACATGAAATGGGAAGTAAGGGCTCAAATTATTCTCATTGAGTCCATCAAAGATGCCCTCATACCCTATGTATCAAAGTTCGAGACATCAAAAGAAATATATGACAAGCTAGTAGAATTGTCCTTTTTAAGTACCACTAGAGAAGTGATATAATTAAGACAATAACTCTACAAGATGAATATATCAAGAGAATAAGGTATTGCCTCATAATTTATGAGGGTGTCAAAAATAGGAGAACAACTCCATGATTTGGGAGAAATAATTTCTAACAAGGAAATGACTACCATAGTGCTCAATGCACTACCAGAGGAATGGGGAAACTTCACATCACGCATCTATGGAAAGAAGGAAGCCACTCCATTCAATGAATTGTTGTCACAAAATCGAAGAAACCAGGCTGAAAGAAAATTTTGATGTGGGAACAAACAAGCAAGCTCAAGCATTTTCTACCATGGCTAAGGTAAAAGGGAAGTTTGGGAAGTTTGGTCCTTAGAAAAAGAAAAAGAATATGTCAAAGATCCAATTCTATGGTTGTCATGAATTTGGGCACTACAAGAGATAGTGTACTAAGATCAAGAAGGACAACAACAAAAGAGGAAAGGAAGAAGCCCATATCATTGAAGTAGTGGAAGAAGAAGAAAAGAAAAAATCCAAGAAATAAAATATCTCTTCTATGATTGAGATAATATTCTTCACCTAAAATTCCTTGTTTTCAAGTTTTTGTAGAGCATAGTTATGAGGGTAAGAAACATTAGAAGCATGATAGGATGCATCATAGGGGATGGCATCATAAAATCATATGATTGAATCAAGAGCTCATGAAATAATCATAAGAAGCTTGAAAGATAGTTGAAGTAGAAGTCTGCATGGCTGTGGAAGTCATCATAGAAAGAATTAGCTCTTAGTAACCTCATTGAAAACATAAGTAGTACTTATGGTTAGAAGAAAGTCATCTAGTATAGAGCTCATCATACGTCATTCAAGATGATAATTTGTGGGATTATGATGATCAAGATCCTCTGTTGGAATCTTTACTGGAAGATTTACCTATTGGAAGAAGCAAGTGTCTCGCCGATAATTCCACCTTATATGGGATTCATGGGATGATGGTATGATGACAAAGAAGTGAAGAAAGTCAATATGATTGAAGAACTTTCAATCAAGGAAGCTTCCAAAGGAAGTCTAGATGACCAAAAATAAGAAACGAGGTATGTATGAATGTATTTGATAAAATTGAGTCATGTCATATAGTTACAGATAGCTTGAATAAATGTTCTACCTCATGAGCATGATCAAGAGAAAGGGATATCCTCCTTTGGAAGGATGGATGAAGGCATTAGTCACATATTTACTAGATGAAATCAACATAATGAGTCCTCATATGGAATATGAGGTGGTTGACAAAATGAAGGAACTATGGATGGAAGTTTCTGGGGAGAAATATGTGAGGAAAGTAAGGAGAGATCGTGAAAGATGCAACTATGGTCACATGGAGAAGGAAATCAAAATCTGACAACTAGAAGAATTGACCATGACATCTCCATGGAAAAGGTAAAAACACCCTTATGGAGTCTGGAAAAGGAGACCCTTCACATTGTATATCTTGGAGATATGTCAATATGTATGCAGGATGTTGGTGTCACAACAAGTTGATGTCATGATGTAAGGTCATCACAAAGGTAATGTTAATCTGAAGTTAATTTTTGAGCAATATCAAGATGGGCTAATACATGGCTACTAAAGCAAGAGTTGTGGATGTCACCTACAATTGGTACTCACATGTTGGGATGAAATAACCTAAAGGAAACATGATGTGAAGGTAGTTGTATGAAGGAAATCCAGATATGAACTAATGGATCACTTTCCAATGAAAGAAAGGATGACATGATTGACATGATTCATGAATGAAATTGATGGGTGGTTGATGCCCTACAAAGAAGTCCCAAAATATGAAGGCTCCATATCAAAGAATATGAAATTCATGAAATCGAAAAAGGGAGCCCTACAAGCTGTTTATTTTTCCTTGATCTCAACCTAGAGATTTGTTGGAAGCAAGTCCCTAGTTAAAAGGGAGATTTCCAAGTACATCCCTTTTATGAATGGGTTGGACTTCTTCATGCAATCTAGAGAGATCATCTAATTGTGATAACAAGCTTCAATCCTGTAATAGTTATTCACGCGAACAAATCTGCATTCATAACCTTCTTAACTCATAAATATTATCTTTAATAATAATTACACATAAAGTATGATCTTTCCTAAACAGTATGAAGTACAGGTACATATTAGTGTGTCACAACAGTGTTCATTTTCAAATTACAAAAAGAATATTTAGTTCGAGATATCAAGAATACTTTGGAATGAAAATCACGCACTATAGAATCGCATTAAGGCTCATCAATCATATAAGAATAAAAGACTATTACTTGTAATGAACCAACAGAATCAACCTGTGAAACCGTAAATGCACTAGTGCAGTAATGCATACTTGCATGATGCAGGCATAAACAAGATAAAACTTAGAAGAAAAGAAATTATAAAATTAAACTTAATCGAGCATGCACACCATAGATCCGTCACACAGCAATGAAATCAAATCTAAACTTTGCAGGAGAATAAAAGCATCTGTTTACTTCACACTTTGCATTAAATGAAATTAACACACCTTAATCGAAAAAGAAGAACACGAGGGAAAACGAGTTGGGTTGGATGGGCCCTAGCCAACCAACTCATTTCCCTATTTAGGAAACGTAAAGATTCAGCTCTTTAATCAACACATCAACACATAATTACAATGCAAGATTGAGAAATCATGGCGTGGTCCCTTTCTATTAATAATTAGCAAATGTACATCATGAGTTCGAATCCAACCCAGAACGAGGGAGATACTAGCAAAATTACAGAAGAACGAAATTACAATATCCTTGTTATAGCTATCACTCGCTACCATTTTTATCTGAATCCTATATTTTATAAATTCATTCAAGCCTGCAGCCGTAGCCAAATTACATTAAGCATTCCAATCTGAGCCTTTCGACTATAACAAAATAACAATAGCAGTTCATACTAAGCCTTTCGGCTATAACAAAGTGCCAATCTAAGTATTTGGTTGACGACCCAATCTCCACCATATCCCTAACTTTTCTCTCCCCTCCAAGCCCAACTCGAGTTGATCATTTTGGAACACGGTGTCCGCATGAGGTGGTGAATTGTCATGGCAGTTAAGGATTCGCCAACAGTGTAGGAATCCTACCTGCACTTGACCATGCTAATGAGATGATCAATACATTGTCTATCAAATACTTTACAAAGATAAATATTAGTTGCAAAGATTATTAAAGGTAAAAAATATATGAAAATGATTAATTAATCACATTCGTAACCCTTAAACATGAAATACAAAGCTAGTGTAGGAAAAGGCACGATTCTTGGAATAGTGCAGGAATAGGGAGGTTTACAAGGTTAAAATGGAGGTCTAAGGTTATGGTTTTGAAGAGAAAAAGGGTTAAAAATGAAGCAATTTAGCCTACCAACATCCTCCCCTCCTTAAGTTGTTGTGGGTCCTCACACAACCTTTACCTGCTGCAAAAAAAAAAACCAAAATAGCAGAGAATCCCTTCAATTATGAACTTGTATGCTAATCCTTGCTTCCACTGTCTTTTCCTTCCTACTTCAAGCCTTTTTGAGTTTCTTGGTCACCTTTTTAAGACGTTCATAACACTTCGAGGCTCGATATTTCCATATCTTAACTTGTCTTTTCTTCTCCTTCACATCTCCTCCCAACTCTACGTTTGTTCGTTTTTGCATTGCACTCTGCTCTTTCATGGCTTGATTTAATACCTCCAAGTCGTAAACATGTTTCTTGATCTCTTCTATTCGATTGTTCAAACATAGGGTGGATTTCTCCATTCCCAATTCCTTTAGCACAGACTTCTTGGCAATCGATTCCAGACATGTGTCATCATCGTCAAGGTCGAGGTTATCCTAATCACCTTTCAGTTCCCGCATTGCAATATCATCAAGGGTTTCAACACTCAGAGTCTCAATGTCACTAAGGGTCTCAGTGCCCTACATTTTCACTTTGTCAAGGATTTCAGTACCCTTCCCATCCAATCTACCAGGGGTTTCAGTACCCTTCTCCTCAAAGTCACTAAGGTCATCAATACCGTGCCCATCCAATCTACCAGGGGTTTCAGTACCCTGCTCCTCAAAGTCATTAAGGGCTTCAATACCCTACTCATCCATCTCACGAGGGGCTTTAGTACCCTGTTCTTCAAAATCATTAAGGGTTTCAATACCCTGCTCGTCATTCGCACCAAGGGTTTCAGTACCTTGCTCGTCCATCTTCCCAAGGGTTTCAGTACCCTGCTCTTCAAAATCATTGAGGGTTTCAGTACCCTATGTCGTGTCATCAATATGACCCTCTGTCGGGTCCTTGCTTGCACTCGACATCACTTTTCTTTTCTTCATCCTGCCAAAGAGGACTGACAAGGGTGTGTCGTCTTCCTTCTCCACATAGTCACCATCAACCACTGTATGAGTTGTTTCCTTAGCGAGAACTGAAATATTATCTTTACTTGGTGAAGTAGGTGGTGAGTCATCCAACAGTATCAAAGAGGTCAACTGAACATGACTCACCTTTGAAGAGGCAATCCTTCTCCTGATCGACCTCCTAGTCTCGGTAGGGCGTGGGGTCATCATTTCTGATTTCTCATTCTTTCCTGCACTCCTCTTTTGATCCAACTTCGCTGCACTCTTCTTCTCAGCCGACTTTTCTACATTCTTCTTCTGAGTCAACTTCTCTATGCTCCATCCTTGAAATTCTTTCAAGAATTCCTCCCAAGTCACATTTCTAGCTTCCAGCTCTTTCCTAATTAAGATTGTGATCAGCCCATGGTGATATAATTTATATGTGGCCTGACTGGACTTTTCTTTCTTAACCCATTTCGCCATATTTTTTAAGCTTCTGAGAAAATAATACGGGAAATTGATGAGATTACCAGACTTAAAGTGCAAGAGTAGGCGTATATGATAGAGGAAAGTTAGTGAGTAGCAGCCCTCACAAGTAAGGAACTTTTGCAACACATACAAGAGATCCTTCCACTTCCCAATCATAGCGTTCCATTGTAGGCCATTCTTCCAATCCACCTTCTGCTTCAGGTTAACCACAAACCAGTGCCACGGTTTCTTTTCTAACTTCTCCTTCTTGAACCATTGCTCCCCTACTGTTGGTAAGCCTGTAGCCTGAGATATGAATTATTTTGTGACTGCAAATTCTAATGAACCAACCTTGGCTCGGCTTCCATCAAAGGTCTGGGCGAATTCTATTTCCACAGCTAAGTCAAATCCATCGAATTTCTGCAGAAACGGGAGAAACCCGGATTCCTACAATATTACAAGACTATTCTTGTACTCAATTGTCTATTCCATCTCTTGTATGGATCGTGGCTCAATCCTTACAGGCACCATGTCTATTCGAACTCACCCAATCTCTATCTCAAGTTTTAAAAAGATATTACAACAAAAATAACTCAAATGATGATCGAGCTATACACCCACTGTTATATTAACCATTTCCTGAAAGGTTGTGCTTCATCATTAAAATTACATGGATGTGAATGCGAATTGGTTCAAGTATAGGTAGACGATGATGATTGGAAGAGGTGATATTTAGATAATAATTCCACATAACGGTCATGCAAGGTCAAATATGGAGTAAGGCCATTATTATCGGGTGATGATTTTTTCAAGGGAAGGTAAGTATTGAATTTCAAGAGAATTGTACCATCCTGCATTTACTCAATGATCTCACATAAGGTGTACTTAGTACTCGTTAAAAAGATAATATTTCTTAACCTAAAATATATTTGTACTTAAACAATTTCTTCCTAATTTAGTAAATGATAAAACAAAGTGTTAATCATAATACAAACCGAATGCCATGATCTACAGGATGTATAGTTGTTCTTCCTATACAAAAGTTCATGAAGCAAAAGATAAGCTTTAATGTGCATTATTGCACCAAGTGTTCCTTCACTAGAACATGTGTTTTTGAACTGGGCGTGCTCAGTAGTGAGGATTATTGTACTGAACATGCATGTACTAGATGTGCTTGCACCAACCATGCCTACATCGAGCATGCTTGCACTACCCATGCCTGCACCGAACTTTCTTACACTCGAACACACATTCCTGCACCAGGGATATTTGGAGCGTAACAGGAACCAAAAGAAAATTTTGATGGGATATCATTCAGAGGCTGGATTAAAAAAATTTGTTGAATATATGAAGGAGGTTTTATTTGCCATTCTTTGGTGTTGACATAGGCCTTTTGATCTGATTTGTGAGTTCGCATCAGATCTTTTAATCAATCCATGAGGGGAAAAAAAGAAGTGGGAAAAAGGGTAAGTTTTTATAATGGGAAGGAAATTACAACAGGGAATTCAAGAGCGAAACCACCAAGAGGGATAAATTGAAAAAGGGATTTTGGGGAAGAATTTTCAAGGGAAAAGAGGGAAATACGAAATCAGATAGGGAAAATTTCTTTGAAGAAAGGGATGGTAAACTTTATGGGATAAAAGAAGAAAATAAGGGGAATTTTTTTTTACGAAAATGGGAATAGAAGAAGGGAAGAATTTCACCTAACATCTTCCTGTATAGTGTTGATCCATAAAATAAATGCAGTGGGAATTGAGTGTTGCCTGAATAAAAATTTCCATGCCAGCTATCCCAAACTTGGATAAGGGCCTAGTTCCTGTACTTGAACCTGTTTCTTCTTGGTGACAGTTAACACATCTAAAGATCAAGAAACATTCCCATTTTATTAGAACTAATCTACCTGCCAATAAGTTGGTTTCCAGGTTGATCCTTTTGCAATCATGTCAGTAGAACTGATTTTCACAATTACAAAAAAAAAAACTTTTTTCTTTTTAATTGTTTTCTTTTAATTATTATATACAATTTTTTGTATTTTCTTTCAATTTTATTTCAAGAGAGAAGAAATCAGATTACAATAGGCTAGCATAGCCACCTACTAACTGAAGCTCATATTTTTGTTGCACTTGTTGCATGAAGTCTTCCTTTGTGATGGGCTAAAAATACACTTTAAGCCTATGCCCATTCACAAGGAAAACTGAATATCGCCCATTGATAGTTTTGACTTCTACAGACCCATTGTTGAAAAATTGAATCACCTCATACAATCATGTTGACCCTACTGCCTACACCTACCTACAAGTCAGTGAGAAAAGCCTTCAATCCCACAAAGTGTGGTTGGTGGCAGGGAACTCAGAGAAGGGGTTGTCACACTAATCCTGACTCTCTCCATTTGAGCTATCTCCTAGGTTAGCTAAGGGGGGTGGTCCCTAATGAAAAGTTAATTTAAAAAGGATGTGAGTTTCTAGGAGAATTGTTAGAGTTAAACAGATTATCTCTTAAAGATTTATAAGAAAAAAATTGTTATGAGTAATAACCATCATAAGATAAGCATGAAAGACATAAACAACCAGTACCTTCCAAGTATTTTATCTTTAAGAAATGAAATTGTATTTTGCTTAAAATGAAGTAAAATGCTTTCAAATGGAAAGCCAAAATAACCCTGAAAAGTGAAACACTAAATTGTTAGCACAAGATATTATAAATGCTTTCAAGATGAATAAGTCTACAAATCAAAACATGGAAACTATCTTGCTCAAAAGGATACAAAAATAACTCAAGTTTTAGACCAAGATGACAACAAAGTATGTTACAAAAATAATCTACAAGAGGATAGGCCAAAGAGTATGAACAAGCTCTCCTCTTTGACTAGACATGACTTAGCTCTTTGAAATAGCCAGATATTGATAAATGAAGTACAATACGTAAAAAATAAATTTTCCCAAGTTTGATATTTTGTTGCGAGAAACAAAAGCTTTAAGAAACTTGAAAGAATCCCTGCAAGACACAAATAAGATATAGATGAGACCTTGGAATTCAAAACATGTGGGTTCTCAGTGAATATTTTTCAAGAATGGGTTGATTCCTCCGAGAATTTTCCCTCATGCTTGAAAAGCTTGACCAAATAATTATTCATCTACAAAACTTCACCACAAATCATTAAATTGACATGAAATTAAATAAGTGCAGTGGAAAAAATTCCTAGAGATACATCTATTATCCACTAGAAGATTTATTTTCCTAAAGAAAATAATTAATTCTTATGCTAATATGAGATAGCTGCATACTAACATAACTTGAAACAAGCATGAAAGAAATAATGACATGAGGAAATAAATAGAAGCATAACAACAAGTCAATAATTTACCACACATGCAAGGAGAAGAACACCATCACGCTTTACCCCAAATACTGTTGTATTATATTGCAAGTATTGAATACAATCCTGCAGAGTCTACTCAAGCACAATAGCTCATATTACATGATACAATGTGAGAGCCCATGGCTCTATTATATAAAGAGTTGGGAGCAAATCCCAATGAAGAATGACAATGATAAATGGAATTGGAGCCAATCCCAAATGTATAAGTGATTAAACAAGTGGCATGAAGTGACAATCCCAAAGACAAATTCGAATTTGTTGAATGGAGCTCCAACACCAAGTGTAAAAATCGAATTCTGGAAAATGGACATCATTTTCTTATTCCCTTATGTGCCAAATTCAAATTTTATAATAGAGTGACAAGTGTATATGGGTGGTAACCCATGTGGCGACAATTTCCCACAAAAATCTCCATCAAATACTCTCCCAAATCCTCTCAAATGTGCATTAACTTCACAAATTCGAATTTCCAAGTAAGCAGTGTTCTCCTTAAATGTCAAAAATTCGATTTTATTTAAGCACATGTCCTTTATTTGATTTTAAAAGTACACACCACCTTGGGACTTCACTTTAACTCCCCCATAATTTTCCACCTCATTTCCACAACATTTAGCATGTGTGGATGTTTATTTTTCTCCATTTATTTAATTTATGGCTTAATTAAATGCCACAATTTCCACTAAACTTAGGAAATATGGGTTTTGAAGGTCCAAAACACATTATTAACCTATCAAAGCATGTCATAGTAGAAATTTGAAGGTGAGAGGTGAAATTTTGATTACTCATACCCCATACAACTTCTCTAGACTATACTTATTAGAATTTAAATGCAATTTTATTTGCAATTTTTAACCTGCGAAAAATCTAAAAAAAATTAAAAATACTACCACTTAGACCTAACCAAATTCCATGAAATTTTTTTTGTGATCTATTATGGTAATATAAATCAATTCTAGACACTAAGATGTGTTAGGGGCTCAACCTTCAAACCATCACCTCGGCTTTGGCGTAAAAAATGAGTGAAAAAACCCAAAAAATTCTCTGCCTCTGAAAAATAAGGGATAATTAACCAGATAAAAAAAAACTCCAAGGTGTACTCGTTTGTTGATTGAGTACCAACATCCTAGGCCTATTACAGACTCAAAAATTCATCATTAATAGTATCACTTATTACAGTTCCCCGCAAGGTGTGGAATCTGGGTACAAGAAAGATGATGAGAAGATAGAAATAGAGTTAAAAAAAATTGTTGACTGATGATATCTAATGGTACAAGTGTCCTCTGGATAATACTTGGGCATGGAGTCTTCATATAATCATCAGGTGCCACTCCAGTGGTCAATAGGTCCCATTCAACGAGTATGGAACCTCCCTTTAAAATGTTTAAATCTCAAGTCATAGATAAGTACCCAATCACCTGGTTGGAAGTGTTTCTTCCTGATAAAGATGTCATGCCACTTCTTGCATTGTTGTTGCACCAATATATTCTACTAAATAGCATCCCTTCAAAATTCATCCAACTCATTGTTGTGCTATTCAACAACACCCCCCCCCCCCCCCCATTTATTGATTTAATAGCTAATGTTCTATTAGTAAATGGGGACCCTTTATTAAAAAACCCTCCAAGAAAAATTTAGCACTTAGGCGCTTGCTATAGGGATTAATTCACGGGTGTTTGGTGATGTAGAAACCCTCAAGGATCTTCCCAGGATCCTTGGCAGACAGTCAAATTAGTTGTATATGTCACAAAGATGCATGCATATCTATGCTTAACAAATGAATATCAAGTCTTAGTGTGGTGTTGCTGGAGAGCGCAATGTAGCTAGGGGGAAGACCCCTGAGCTAGCTCCAGATAAAAACCTGCACATAGAAAAGACAAGCGTAATATCACATCATAAAACCCTGATAAACAATGCATGAACATATAAATATATCTAATTTCATATATCTAAGCCACTAATGCTAACGATATTGAATAAACATACAAATAAGTCATACTACCAACATCTCGGAGTGGACAACACAATTGCAGTTCTATATTGATGTAGAAAGAGTGATTACAACCATCAGTTGTATCAACCTTCTCTTACCCCTCTATCTCCTCTCTCTCTCTCCCTTCTTAACCTCTTCTAATGCCTTAGTCTGAGACTTTGCTCAATAGTCAAATAGGCAATCCTTTCAAATGGTTTGACCTCTTTCACAATGGCCCTAGCCTTGCATATATAGCATGTGAGCATAGTGTTTCCAAGTCTTTCATGAGTTCCTTTAGGCAAAAGCAATGATGTTTCCATGCCTTTGTGCTCTTTCCCATTTGCATACTCCATTAGGAATTAGTAATGCCCTCAAACAGGTCGAGTTCTGATGTTTCCTTGCTTTTGTGAGCTGACAAAGGAGAGAATATTGGAATATTTCTCATTCAACTCGTTCTCTTGACCCATAGAAACTCATTAGGGTTCACTAACGCTCTTCCTGGGGTAATAGACAAAGTTACTTTAGGCACCAACGCACCCTTAGCCTTACTAGGAAGCTTTATAAAGCAGGTTGCTAGTGTTTAGACAACATTAGCTTGACAACTGGGCCTGTGAACTTGGTCAGTCCTTCGTTCATCGTGTCTTTCTCCTCTGAGCTAAAGAGGAGCTCATTTTCCTGTATAATAGATGCCCCCTAGAGAGTGAGATCAGAGGCTGCGACAATGGTCGAAATACTTTATAGTTAATTGTCCTTTTCTTTGGAAAAAAGAGAGAGAGGATCGGAGCTTCAAGTGGTACGAGAAACTTGATACAACACATATATAAAAAACAACTAAAATCATGTCCTGAGTCGAGCATTCCCACGCTCAGTACCTATGTCAGAGTGTTTTTCTCAGCAAAGAGATATAATGATACTGGCCGCCAATAAGCACAATGCGAAACCTGTGTCATAATAGGATCATTCTGATGAGCTGTCTCCAAAAACAAAAAATGCAACTTGGGAGAGGAAACAAGGCTGAGTGATGCAAGCCTCTACCCAAGGTCTTGATTTCCACTTCACCACAACAGCATAGATCGATACATGTGAATATAGATGTTGAGGTCGAACATGCACAAAATTGTCTAATTACTAGTCAATAATGGAGACCGTTAACAGACGCGAGGATGGCCACCGATAATGGTGATGGTCTCCAAGATGCATAATACAATCTAGTGAGTGTGAATAATGTTTTCTTCATAGAACACTTGTAGAATCGTTTAACCAGGAGCCAATAATGAAAACCCCTGACCAAACACAAGGTGACTTGCCACTGATGTCTGCGAGTACCAAGGCACCGAAGTGTTTCTGGATCTTCTTCCTAGATAGAGTGTTGAATTCAATGAGAAGAGAAATGTCGAAAGGTAGGCAATAAGGTGTCCTACATTAGTCGACACGAAACGGGACAAGAATGATTCTTTTTCTAGGAATATTTTGAGCATTGGGTCAAAGTGCAAGAGGGCATGATGATAGGATATTCTTGATGGTTTGATGGAGGAAACAGAAGATAAAGGTTTTCTCTAGAACAATAGAAGGCATGACAATGGTTTTAACCATGCAGCACTAGACTCATGAACACCAAAGAGTGTTGGGATACAGAGATGCAATAACATCGAGGTATACAGGCTAAACTCATGGGATGGTAAGATTCATATTGAAAGGTAGTTACAAGGAAGGTTTATCTTAGGGAGTGTCATGTTCAAGGGAGCGAATGTTGCCAAAAAACCCTTTCCCAATATGGAACACAAAGCAATTGTATTGTCCACTTTCCCCATCTGATTAGTTTAGTGAGTCCAAACAGGTAAACTCATCGATATTTTCATGTTTTAAGAGTCTGAAAAGGACCATAAAAAGAGTGACTCTATGCCCTATCTGATTAGTTTAATGAGTCCAGACAGGCAAACTCGTCGATCTTTTCATGTTTTAAGAGTCTAAAAAGGATCATAAAAAGAGTGACTCTATTCCTCATCTGTGTAATTTAATGAGTCCAGACAAGACAACTTGGTGGTCTTTTCATATTTCGAGTCTGAAAAGATCATAAAGAATGACTCCAAGGTGGTCCCTTTGTCATAGTTTTTAATCAAGTGCGACAAAGGTTTAATAGTATACCTAGAATGGTTCCTTTTCCATAAGTTAATCTACTGAGTCTAGATAAAGAGAAACCTATGCTCAATAGATGTTTGCCTCATTTTGTTACGAGTATGAGGAGACAGAGTAAACTTGATATTCATCATGAAATTTTAACAAGTCACGCAATGACAAACTCAATAGACCTTCATCGAATTTTAACGAGTAAAATGAAGAAAACTCGAGGTATATTTTCAGTTTAGTGAGAAAAAAAAAAAAAAATTAAAAGAAGTGCTCATTCCTTCTTCCTAGATTTAACAAGCCCAAAGAAGGTAAAAACTCAAGGATTTTTCGGTTTAAGAGCAAGAAATAGTCCCAAAAAAGAAAGTGTTCATATTGTCATCGTAAGTGTTTAACGAGCCCAGTGACGAAAACTTGGGATTTTTTCTATTTAACGACTAAGAAAAGTTCCTAAAAAGAATGATCGGAGCTTCTTCATAAGTTTTTAACGTGCCTGAAGAAGGAACTCGAGGTTTTTTTTATTTTATGAGCGAGAAAAAGGTCCCAAAAAAGAATGCTCAGTCGATCTTTTTCAGTTTATTGAGCTAGAAAAAGAGGGAAAAAGAGTTGCTTGGACCATCATCGTAAGTGTTTAATGAGCTCGATGATGAAAAACTTGAGGATTTTTCAGTTTTAGAATGAGAAAACATCCCATAAAATAAATCACTCATTGAGCATCAAACATGGTCATTTTTGTCGTTCAATCCTGAGAGTTCTTTCATTAAAACATGAGCAATTTCTACCAATATGGGGTCATGGTGCATGATAAATATCATTGGAAATGGACTACTTCTATTTTAATGACTTAAATTAAGCTAATTCATGTCTCCAAAGTGACTATAAGGGAGTTATTGGGCCTCCACTTTCACCATTTGCATCATTTGAGAGCTGTGAGAGTATTTTGGAGCTAAAGAGGAGCAAATTTTCCACGAACGATTGTGGGAGATCCGGGCGACAATTCGACATGCTGTCATTCCCAGCTAGGTGCAAAAACCCTAATCTTTCATTACTCAACCTTTTTTAGCTTCTTTTGGGGTGATTTTTTGGAGATCTAGGGAGCCCTAGATCATTAATTGTGCCTAACGCCCCCTTCCAATCCTGTAGGGAGCGTTAAACTCCCTTTACGACCAGGTGGAGGGTGTTAATCCTCCTTATTTTTCACTGGGGGGCATTAGTACATGAGGGCACACCCCAAAACCCCAGGAAATGATTTAATGAGCTTTTTTACCCCTTTTGCACTGATTTTTGGGTTGATTTGTGTAGGTTTTGAGTCATTATGACTAGTCAATGGAGAGAACGGGCCCATGACCGACAAGAATTGCTGATGCGAAATGATATAGATTGCATACTTACATTGTGTCGTTGTGGGTTGATGAAGTATACATAGTTGGACTTGATGAAAGTTCAGGAGTACCTTTTGAGCTAGATTATTCAGTGCTGGGATGAACACGAACAGGTGTTTAGGATTAGGGATCATGAGTTGGCCATTGACGGAGATGATATATATTTATTAACAGGTTTGTTGTGCAGAGGAGCATGAGAAAACCTAACCGATGGTAGGCCTGATCCCCAATCCACCCTAGGGCTGGTTCAAGCTTACTACATCCCTAAGAGAGGACTCGTCAGCAACAGACTCCCTGTAGAGAGGATTAGATCCAGATCTATGAGGGCCATTTTATGGATGATTGTGCGTCTAGCAGGTTCAAAAAGTCCCCATGTTGCAAGAAAGTCCCAATTGTTTCTTGTAGTTGACTGTGGCCAGCCACAAATATTCAACTGGTGTGAGGTAGTGCTTCGGCAGTTGAAGGTAGAGTTGACCGCATGTAAGACTCAGACCCAATAGAGTTTTGGGTATGGCACTCTCATTGTCTCCTTCATAGTTGAGAGGGTGCTAGTTATGTGCCCGCAGATGAGCTTAGGTCAACTCAATCTGAGGGAGACTAGACAGAGGCGATGGGCATTGCTTGATCCTCGCATAGGAGGAGGACCTAGCTGACATTTTTTTGAAGAAGATTTCTTCGAATGGCTCAGTGGCCAGATTGTGATGGTCGATGACTATGCTTATGAGGGCATGGGCTTCACAAGTAACCCTGACTTGATTTTGCTGCCTGGTACAGACTGGGGGCCTCAAGGTAAGAAGTATTTTGAGAGTAACTAAAGTATTTTTAAGCTTTTGAATGTTTATGTTATGTTTTTGTTTATTTTATGGTTGAACAAGTATTGACATGAATATTTTTGCTTAACACAGATGTGGCGCTAGTATGACCTATAGGTGAGCCTCGCCAAGTGAGGTGAGGAGGCCAACTACCCGAAGGCGGGGATGATGCTAAGAGTCTTTGCGAGGTTCTGAGGGACCTGGAGGGCTTGAGCATGGGTGTGCCCCCCCTTCTTATGAGGGAGACCCCCGCTCATATGCAGCAACACACAGTGGGTGTGCCTGAGAGGTTTCTGCTTCCTCTTCAAAGGATAGCTAGAGCAGTGTTATCTTTTCATGAGCAGTAGGCTCTATTAGCAGACACGTGGTATAGTCAGCGGGTGTTTATAGCTAGGCTTAGTAGCCATTTTGTACTTAAAACACCCAAGTTTTGGGAAATTTTCTGATGTAAAAGACTGGATTCGATATATATATATATATATATATATATATATATATATATATATATATATATATTGGTATTTTATGATGTAAATGTTTTTTAAGTGTTTTTGTAAATTTTTAACTGTGTAAATATTTACTTTCATACATGTATCTATAATGAATGAGACAGATGCCAATCTAACACATAGTTTTCCAATGAATCAGCAATTGTGTTAAATTCTCTAGGAATATGTTCATATGTGATAACCTCAAATTGACGTTCCAAGAGTCGTACCCTTAGATAATGGCGTAACAAGATTGGATTACAAACGTGATAATGATTTGTTAATTGCATAACAACAAGATGGGAGTCTAACCTGACCACCATATTGGAGATGTCCCTGAATGAAGCTTCAGTCAAAAGTGAAATTATGGACATGTTCTTAGCAATATCGTTGGTGGTAGTACCAAGAAAGACTCCCCTTGAACAAAACAGTTCCAACTCAGGTGTGTAAATGACCCAAGCAGTTGATGCAATGTGTCGTGTGTGACGACTAGCACCATCCACGTATCCTACATATGTTAAGAGTAATGAAGACATCTGCATAAAGAGAAATATGTATGAGAAAAATATTTCAAGATATACCAAAAAATCCAGTCACATCAAAAAGAAGCAAAACTTATAAATACATAAAATTACAAAGCACATGCCTAGTGCAGTAGTAGGCATGATACTTTTTCAGATAAATCCCATTTCGGGGCATAGCGAGCGGGACTCCTTTCCAGTCCTGAAGTTCATATGCCCCTTTTGAGAGGGATTTTGTGATGACATATGGACTTAGCCATAAGGGTTGAAGTGTTCCTTCCCCCAAGAGGCCATGTTTTTTATTATAGAGTAAAACAAGATCTCCCTCTCAGTAAGAACGAGGCTTGACCTTTTTTTGTACTGGGCTTTGACCTGGCACTTGTGGGCCTCGAGTGCCAATTCGGCATCTCGATGGGTTTCATCCAATTGATTTAGGTATAGCAGGCACTCTTCTTTAGAGTGGTGTAGGGAAAGAGTTCGACAGCAATTTATAAGGAAGGAATCCGACACTGGATTGGTAAAACTACTTCCAAACCATAAGCTCATTGAAAAGGTGTGAAGCCTGTAGTAGATTTTATTGAAGTTTGGTATGCCCATAACGCAAGATATAACATTCGATACTAGTGGTTTTTATGATTCCCTACTAACCTATGGATCATGGTCTTTAAGATTCCATTGATGGCCTCTGCTTGACCATTATTCTGGGGGTATTAGGAGGATGATTGATCTTGGCGAAAACCAAGCAACGATGTTAAGTCAGACATCATGTGACTTTGAAAATGAGACCCATGATTTGTAACGATCATGCGGTGCACACTGAAGTGACAGATGACCTAATTAAATAGGAATAGCACCACGGTTTCTCCATCGGCTCGGAAGGTGGGAAGGGCTTCGGCCCATTTCATGAAATAGTCCATAGCTACGATAATATAGTTGTGTCTAGCAGAGGAAGTGGGGTTGCAAGTTACGAAGTCTATCCCCCATTTGGCAAAGGGGTCGTCAGAGATAATCAAGTGCAGTAGGGCCAAAGGAGCACACATTTTCTTTGTAAACACTTGACAAGGGTGGCACTGCCAGATAGCCTTGATACAATCTTTGAACAAGGTTGGCCAGTAGTAGCCTGCGCACAAAATTTTCTGAGCAGTAGATATGCCAGAAAGATGACCGCCACATGCCCCAACATGGTAGTCATTTAAAATATGTTTTGCATCCTCATGAATGAGGCAACGTCGAAGAATTGTATCAGCACCATAGTGATATAATGTATTGTTAAGCACTAAATAGTGTTGTGCTTGGTGGCAGATGCGACGACAGTCACCTGACGATAGTTCGGGGTGGAAACGTTACGCTTGGAGGTAGACAAGAATGTTAAAATACCAAGGGTCAGTAGTGTCAATAAGATAGATATATTCATCCAGAAGAGGGTCACGAGCTATCTCATTAGGATTGACAATGAGAAGCTTCGAAAAAAGTTTGGTGAAGACTAAGGAATTTTTTGCCTTGGAAGTAGTGAAAACCAAATCAAATTGTTGGAGGATCACTATCCATTTGGAATATTTCCCTCCAATGATTTGACGAGACAAAATGTGACTCATGGGATTCTCCAAGGCGATGACAGTAGTCTGTCGTAGTAGTATGTAATGTCAAAAACGGTTGACAGCAAAGACAACTTCCAAGGACAGTTTTTCCACATGTGAATATCTGATTTTGGGCCCAGCTAGGCCTTTCGACAAATAGTATATGACATGCTCACTCTAGTCATCGTGAGTTTGAACCAAGCCCATACCTAGAGAGGATGGCAAGGCTACCAGGTATAGAAGAAAGTCGTGCCCATAGTTGGGAGCACTAAGGAGTGAGGTTGATATAAGCACCTTTTTCAAGGCATCAAATGATCATTGAGCTTGATCATCCCATAGGTACAGCACTCCCTTATTAAGTAGGCACATAAAGCCTTTCGTCAACTCAGAATAATTTACAATGAATCATCGTAAGAAGCTTGCTTTCCCTTGCAAACATTGGAGCTACAAAAATGGATTATGGTTTGGGCAACTAAGTAATTGCCTTTACCTTATTAGGATCAACCCTAATCCCATACTTGGGGACAATAAATCCAAGCGTCCAGACTCGACAAAGAAAATGCATTTATGCAGATTCAGACGTATGTTATAGAACTAGCACCTAAGAAAGATAGCTCTTAAGTGATCTAGGTGATGCACTCGCTTCTTCGAATGGGCTGGAAGGTCATCCAAGTAAGCTTGAACGATATGTATGATATCATGAAACGCGTAGTCCATGGCCCTTTGAAATGTTTCTCCAGCATTCTTTAAACCGAATGGGAGTTTTCGATAGGCAAAGGTTCCCCATGGGAAAATGAAGGCGATTTTGTGCTAGTCTATTGGTTGTATGGCAATCTGGTTGTAACCTAAGAAACCATCCATGAATGAGAATGATTCACAATAGGCACAGTCATCGATGAATAGTGTCAGTTTATTATCCTTCGGACATGCGGTGTTCAAGTCCTAATAGTCGACACATACATGGATGGTTCCTTGTTTCTTATCAAGAGGAACTAGATTGGAAACCCAATCTGTTAAGGGAATGGGGTAGAAAAAACCAACACGTAACAACTTTTCCACCTTAGTCTTGATGGTTGCCATTTTGCAGGGGTGGACTGGTCAAAGCATTTAGCGGACCGATTTAGCATTGTCATATATCCTGATCTCATGCTCGAAAATAGACGGATCTATGTCGGGCATTTCCTCGTAAGACCAAGCAAATACATCACAGAATTCCTTAAAAAGGCAGGTGAAGCTTGCAATTTCCTCAGGAGTGAAATCTGCTCCAACCTGGATGTTTTCTACGATGCCTGTTGTGACAAAAATATCGATGAGCAATGTCTTTAAAATATTTCCCATGTTTCCCTCTTAGTCCAAAGTTGGAATAGTCGTATAGGGTGAGGAAACAATTTCAGGTGCGTCAAATGACAGGATTTGAAGAGGCAGCGTGTCTAAATCAGATATCAAAACATGATGGTGAGAGTCCTCCCAAGGTCACTCTTCTAAACACATGATCTCCCTAATAGCTTCATCCGAAGGTAGGACTTGATTGAGGAGATCGAAAGAAGGAGAAATTAGGGGAGGGGACGTGGTACCGTTGGTCGTGACCAAAGTGACAGGAGATTCGAATGTAGATTGAATGGCTTGGTAGGGAAATTCAGCTAGTGACAGCGACAATTGTTCTCCGTAAGTGTCAATGTCTGAAGGGGTCAGGAGGATCCAAGGATTAGTCAGTTTGTGAGGAATGGATGAAACCATAGAGACCATCTCTGGAAATGCGAGCGGTGAAAGAGGGAAACAACCCATCAAGGAAGAGCCCTTCAATAGACTGGTACCGATACTGACGTAAGAGTCAGGTACACCACCCACTAAGGGTACATAGCCGCTAGGTAACAGGGATCAGGGGTGCAAAAGGACAGTTGGTCCACTGTGACTATCTTTCCATCCAATGGAAATAGGATGATGCAAAAGACAGTAGACACAATGGCAGTCATGGTGTAAGTCCAACTATGACCCAACAATAGATTATAGTCGAGCTTTCTATCTACGACTTCGATGTCCATCGTTACCATTTTCCCATTCAAGGTGATGGGGTAGCTAGCTAGGTAACCTTTTGGGATGAAAGTGTGGCCGTCGAAAGCTTTAAGGGAATTAGACAGTGGGAATAGGGTTGGATAACCCAAATCGAGCCAACATGACGCAAGTTGAAGCACCTTTGTCAATGACATTTCTATGTATTCCTTGCCCTTTCAAAAATATTTGCACCTGAAATGCAAGCTGGTGTGAAAGGGGAGGTTTATGTTTGTCCATGTTGAAAATTGCAAGCATGGAATCCTGAGGGATGATACCACCAATTGACAAAAGCAGAGCTTTCCTTTGTGCTAGATAGGTTTGTAATACTTCAAGCGCTAACATATCTGATGGTGCTTGCACCAAATCTTCTTCAATAATGTAGTTATGGGCAGCACGTGCAGATGTTTATGTGTTGTTCGACAAATTGCCCCTTTTGGGGGGCGAATCACAAGATTAGCAATCGACCTTTCGATATGAAGATCATTAGGTAGCAGTGGGTTTTGACTCAAGGATGCTTCCTCAACATTAGTGACTGGAGCTCCATAATATTTGGCTCTAGTTTGTAGATCTACCGTTTCAAAGGTGTGAACAGTAGATGGTCCTTCACCAGCTGAAGGATGATGCAAACCGTCATTGCCCCCTTGTAACAGGTCTATTTGGGCACATCACTCCCAATGAATAGATCAGTACAATTAGCACTCATCAAACCCTACTTCAGTTGCTAAATGCCTTAGACAAGTCATCAAATTGAATGCTTCCATCCATGAAAGTTTCCTACCTTGAAACCCTGTTGAAATGCCTCCTTGGGACACCAGCATAGCCTTGGTCAGGGGTAACTATGTTGCAAAGCAAGTAGGACCATTCAGGCTTGCATTGTAGTGCACTTAGGCCCTCTTTGATCTGCGTTGGGCGAGAATGAGCGAAATTGGCATAGAATTTTGAGAATATTCCTTGATTCTAGAGCATGCTAGAAGGATTCCCAACTCTTATCTCATCCTATGGGCTCAAATTTGGATAGGCTATGGATCAATTAACCCTCTATCCTCTCATCCCTTTCTCCATGGAAAGTAACTCCAATTTTGGAAAACCATTCAATGCCCAATTTATGACAAAACCACTTGCATTTCCCTATAAATTGACCACTCAGAATAATGATCAAGGGGCTGGAATTTGAAGATTGTAGAGAAATATTGTTGGTTTGAGACCTGAGTTCATTGTCAAGTAATGTTATGCTACTAGATTGATGTGTTATTGGTGTGATGAGGGTTTGGACTAAGCTAGATGAGTGACATGGGATCGAACCGCATTGGGTGTAACTCATCCTTCTACAATCAATAAATTTGTTTGTTCCTTTCGCATATTCTTATTCATACATATGATGCATATGTGTTTAAATGTTGTCGATTCCATTTGTTTATAGTAGATAGATCATATGATTTGATTGTCATCGTCTTTTGTTTCTATTGACAGGTACCGATTGAGCAAATTTAGTTCGAGTGGGAGCGACGGGAGCAATTCGAAGGAGATCAAAGGAAGTGAAAGATCACAAGTAGGTTCCTTCATCTCATATATCTATTATAGGAAAAGGTTAAACCACTTTCTTTCTATTGTTTTAAGTGTAACATCTCATCTATCTATTATAGGAAAAGGTTTTAACCACTTCCATCTCATCTATATATTAGAGGAAAAGGTTTAAACCACTTTCATCTCATCTATCTATTATAGGAAAAGGTTAAACCACTTTCTTTCTTTCTTTAGGGAAGATGTACTTATCTGTAGGTATAAATTCCATATAAAAAATTGGTGACCATACTGGGGAACGACCACCGTTCCTAGTAGTTTACCCTTATCATATTACATCCAAGTAGACTTTACTTGACTTCATTGATCTCTTTTCAGTCATCTTGAAGTGTTTTTTGGTCAAAAAGTGTGCTTAAATGTCTCCTCATTGGGCTCTCTGGCACCAGCGCGGTGTGGGTCTTGACATAGTGCACTGCAAAGTAGCCTTAGCTTAGAGACGGTGCTCTGCAATGCACTGTCTCCCACTCAGGGTTGCACTGATCCCTGTCATGCTAAAAAACCCATCTTTTTTTGTTTTTTCCAAATTTTCTTATGATGTTGTTTGCTGAAAGATCAATGTTTTCTATGGCTCTGAAATCAATTTTCATTTGTTTTCGTAGCCTTACTTTGGCCTTGATTTTTTAGTGTTTCTTAAGAGATTTCTTGATCATTATCAATTCATTGTCAAAGTTATCTTAAATCAATTAGTATTTTCTTAAAAATAATTGTCGTAAAGTCTTCATTTCTTTGAAAAAAAACTGCCGTAAAATCTTCATTTCTTGTGAAAAGCATCGATTGATCGTTTGTGCATTTAGTTTCCTTATGTTCATATAAACATTAAAGGAATGAAAATAAAAACATGCATAATGCATTTAGAAGTTTGTGTGTGCTTGTAGGAGTGGTGTAGGGAAAGTTGCATTAGATGTGCTCTATGCTCTTTGCTTAAAGATTGTGATTTCTCTATCCCTTTTAGTTATGGTTTTCATTGTTTAAATCAAATGAAAAGAATGTTTATCATCATAGTTGCATTCTAGGAGTTTCAGAAACATCACACGGTGAACCTAAAAGGAAAACTTTTAAACAAGATCAACTAAAATTTATCTCAATTAACCTAATGGAGCATTGTAACTTAACGCATAACATTTAGAGGTCTAGGCTAGAGACGTGTTATGGCATCGTTAAACATAGCAGTTGTCACTAATGTTCTATGATACATTCCAAGTGTGATACCTCATTCCACGTACATAAGTATATCATAGCTCATACACGTACTTTCGGGTATATCGGGCAGTGTTATAGTACGAAAAGTATAAAGGAATGCTCTCATTGTGCGGTTTCACATTAGACAATGCTAACACAGATTGGGCCTCCATGTACTTTCGGGTATATTTGGGAGGACTACATTAGGTTTCTATCCATCCATAGGTAACCAATTCAACCACATTGTATATTGTGATACACCAAAAATAGCATTTAGGGATATTGCCTACACATATGTTAAGTCCTTATTTTACTGAGGCAATATATTGCAGTTCACAGTTACTTGGTAATCCTTTTGCCTAGATTATCCCTCTTTTGTTTTTTTATGTTATTTTGATTAAAATAAAATTAATTGACCGTGGATATCATCCTCCATGTCACTCCTTAGTTGATCTTAGGTTGAGACATATGGCAACAACTCTGGAGTCCACTGATCAAGGAATTCCTTTTGATGGGAATCCTAGTCCTTTTCCTCCTTTCGGAAATATTAATGCTCCTTATATGGCTACATTGTCCCTTTCGAGACTTACCATCAACTTGTTAGTATGGTTTTTCTCAACCTCCTTGGCCCCGCAACTGAATATTCCTACAACTGGACAAAATCAACTTCCAGTTGATCCTCAAGTTGACCCTTTACCTTCTTTGTCTGTTGTTTCTTCCTCCCCTTCTTCCTCTTCACTTGGTGAAAGTATTGACACTAGTAACCAAGTGGATAAGAAGAAGAAGAAAGGGAAGAAGAAGAAGAAGAAGAAAATTCAGCGGGGGAGCAAAAAAGCAACCATTGCTTCGAATGCAACTTCTAATGAGAAACCGTTTGATAAGCCTCACAAACTTTGATATCCTTGCAAACTTTGTATGGGAAACCATCTTCTTCGAAATTGTTCTGGTATTCCTTAGAGTTCAGAAGAATGGTCTTCTCATTCACATCATCGTATGTCATCAACTTCTAGAGATCATGCTGGTGACACACCATCAACTAGTGGTAGTAAAGTTCATGGAAAGAAGGGTAAAGTTAAGTTTGCCTGTAGGTTATGCGAAGGGAATCACCCCATTAACCTTTGTCCCTATTTGGATGAAACCCAAAAAGTCTTGGATAACCATCCTACTTCTCCCCAATGACTTCCATCTGGTTACAAGAGACTCTCCCTTAATCCTTCACTAGTTGATGAAGTGACTGACCCAAATCAAATGTCGGTTAAACCCACTCTCTTTGAATGTGAATCCCATGAGTCTATACCTGACCAATCATAGGTCGAGGAAAAAGTTGACTGAATTTCACCTTCAATTAATCATACCTTTCTCATAGAGAGTGAGTATGAAACCACTTAGGTTCTTTTCATTTCTTCAAATTCCAATGAGCTTGGAGGCAACCCTCTTGTTCCATCAAGACAGGAGGAAAATCCTCCCGTTCTCATAACTCAAGGGGGTAATTCTCTCATTCTTACGGTACCCCCTCCAAGTAGTCTGGTCACTTCCTTTGATTGGAATCGACTGGCAGGATGTCGTCTTCCTTCTTATGTGCCTTTCCATATCATAGTACAAGTTTATAATATGATTGTATTTGGCACTATTATAGATGAAGGTGCATCTGTGAGTATCCTTTCCTCCACTGCTTGGTAGGCGCTTGGTTCGCCGCCACTTGTGCTTGTTACCCAAAATATGTTGGCTTTTAATAGAGGAACCAGTCAACCATTAGGGATCCTTCCTTAGTTTCCTATTACTTTGGGAGGAAAAATTGTTTATCTCAATGTGATGGTAGTCTCAAACCCTTTAGATTACAATTTACTTCTTGGGCGCGACTATGTTTATGACATGGGAGCTATTGTTTCAACACCCTTTCGAGTGATGTGTTTCGAGCATGAAGATAGAATTGTCACCATTGACCAGCTTTCATTTCCCGGTCCAAATATGGCTTCTAGTCAACTATCTTCCCTAAATGGTCCTTTTGTCCCAATGGTATCTTCCCTACCACAGGTCAATTATGTGGCAACTTTTTCCATGCCTACATCAATTGACAATCAATTTCGTGATCTGTGCATTATGTACTGGGGGCATTGGAACCAAATCTCTCTAATGGATTCCTTACTATGTATCCCTTTCAGAGCATTTTTCTCCCATCTGATGAGAACCTCTTGGAAATCATGACCTCTTATGGGTCTGATCAAGGAATCATGAGCATAGTTCCTTGTCTTGTGTCAAGCTGATTAAAAAATGAAACAAGGAATATGAGGATAGTTCTTTTACTGTGTCAACCTCATTAAAAAATGAAACAAGGAATCTGAGCAAAGTTCCTTGTCTTGCATCAAGCTTGTTAAAAAATGAAACAAGGTCCCCTAGAGCAAAGTTCCAATTTGAGTCTTTGACTAGATCTCCTAAAATCCCAATCGAGTCTTTCACTTGATCTCATAAATGAACCTTCATTCCATCCATGTGATAGCCACGAGTATTCTACTTAGGTGAATGTAATGAAGCTTGGGGGGCATGCACCTAGAATCGAGTCATCATGCTGGGGGCATGTAAACTAATCTCAAGCATAGTTTTTTCATAATTCAAGCTTGTGTAAAAATGAAATTCAATCCAAGCATAGTTTTTCGTTTCAAGCTTGTGTAAACATGAAACTGAATCCAAATATAGTTCCCTATGGTTCAAGCTTGTGTAAAAATGAATCCATCTACATTTTAACCCTTGTGATCGCCATTCTATCAGCCTCTTATGTTAGATGAGTCTTGGTTTTTCTCCTTCCATCGTCACTATCTGCTTGGTTGATCATACGCTTTCACTTGGTTGTTTTACCCTTTTTGAGGAACAATTGCAATGAGTGGTCTTATTATCCAACCTCTTCACATAAATCAACATGTTTTGAGAATTTCCAACATCACTTGAACTAGTTTCTACCCTTTATACCACTCGTTCCTCCAAGACGAGTCACCTTTAAGCTCTTTTCTAACTCGTAAAATCGTTGAGTATTTTCCTTTTTGACTCGTTAAAAGAAAATAAAAAAGGGGGTCTGCTTTAAAGCTCTTTTTCGACTCTTTAGACATGAAAATATTGTTAGGCACTTGTCCTTTTCAACTCGTAAACGGATTGGAAACGACATCTACTCAGTATAAGTTTAACCCTTTTCCGAACTGAGATAGATTACTTACAAAAGTGGAATACGTTGATCGAACATGGTCAATAGGTTCTCTCTTGTATTATTTTACGCTTTTTTGAACTTGCGAGACAAATTTACGAAAAATAACTTGTGGAGTTTTATTTTTGTCCCTTTTCAAACTCTCCAAACATGAAAAGGACCAAGTCTTCATTGTTGTTAAACTCGTTAAAACATAAAATAGCGACAAACTTGTCCATCATGACAAGACCGAGTTTCACCTTCGCTAGACTTGTTAAAACATCACACAGCGATGGATTCACCCGAAGGGTGGAATTATACTACAAGCATATGTTATCCTCCTCAAGCTTGTTTAAAAAAATAAAGAGGTATTGGTCAACAATGATTGGGGAAAATGGGAAAATGGATAAATCACTTTATGGTAGCAAGTCGCTCTTGAACATGACACTTTCACTTCATCATTGTGACTATTTGGGTTGGGTTATCTTCTTGATGGTTATCATACCTATGGTCTATCATACCATCCATCACTTTTGTTTGAGGTCAATGTTTCCAGTTCATTGAGTGTCGCCGACATGTTCAAGAGAAGTCACTCAGTAAACTTCATCCTTTGTAATACTCATAAACCTTCATTTTCATGACCGTTATTCCTGAACATTATGTTGTCGGTCACATTCTATCTTCAAAATCATTACACTCGTTTTGTGTCATTGATGGAGGATACATCAAGGCCCTCCTGCAACGAGTTGCTTCTTGTCGACCTCAGCACACTATCTAGGAAGTTGACTTAGAAACACCCTTCCAGTACCTTGAGGCTTGCATACATCAATGACAAGTTTCTCACTTCCGGCGATAGGTTGGCATCACAAGCCTTCAACCGAAAGACTTTATATGGTGTTTGACATAAAAACATATATACACACCATGCAGAATGTAGTGTAGTACCTTGAGAATCATTATCATTATCAGTGATTTCTCTCACGTCTATTAACAGCTTACATCATTAGCTGGAAATCAGACGGTGTCTTCCCATGTTCAACTTTAGATCACATTTTCACATGGTTAGACTCGTACTTGAGTGAATGATTGGATGAGATAGAAGACCCCAAATCTAGTTTCATCCATCCGGGCTGTGATTTTAGGAGAGTACTAAATCATCTTTACGATGGCATTACATAGATGGTCATCCTATCATGGGTCTATATCTGTAGACGACTATCTGATTTATGTACATGTAATGAAAATTTTATATGTCAAGTATGGGTATGTTTTCCCTCAACAATTCATGAAAAATTCAAATATATCATGATATTATGTATTGTAATTGATGTAGGTCGTTGTCCGCTTCAGATCCTCCTATCACATCATAAAGCATATCACGCGACATTATCATTTTTGACTTCATGCTTTAGGGGGTAGCTATTACATGTCTATTTGGGCGCATCACTCCCGGCGATCAAATCAGTACAATTAGGGCTCATCAAACCCTAATTCGGTTGCTACATGCCCTAGACAAGTCATCAAATTGAATGCTTCCAACCATGAAAGTTTCCTAACTTGAAACCCTGTTGAAATGCCTCCTTGGGACACCAGCGTAGCCTTGGTCAAGGGTAACTACACTGCAGAGCAGGTAGGTGTGGAGTACTAAAAAGGTATGTTTTGATGATCATTATAGTGGCTTTTCAGTAGAACTTGTAAACCTTTTTGCATCATGAACTTGGAAAACAATAAATAACTATAACAAAACATGTGAGATTAATATGCAAGACTTAACCGCTAACAATTGTCATTCTCTCGTGCAAGAAGGGGTGAAAACGAGGAGTTTCTGTTCCAAAGAAAAAGACAAGGACAAGGTAACTTCTGTCCCTTTGACGGGAGATCGAGTGCAAACAAGGATAAGCAGATCAAAGCAAATCGGCCCTGAAAAGGAGGAGAAGACACCAGCTCGGCGCAGAAGGGAAAAGAGATGATTAAGGATTAACGGTTTGGCGAATCCCTCAGGATCCTTGATCCTGAGGGATCACTACTTTATCTATCTTGTTACTTAGACATCTCCATCGTCACCCTTATATAAAGGGACAGCACTGTTAGCTTTGGGAGTTCGACATGATTATGTTTTTATGTAATTTCTGTTAAGATCAAAACTTTGATCATCGAGTCTCGATAAGAACTGGTTCATTGTACTTTTGTTTCATGCATTAATACAAACTTGGTGATTATTTCATCTCTGCGTTTGGATTAACCTAAAGTGGTGTACCCTTGGAGGCTAAGGGCCCAGCCCCGGAGGACACTTGCTTCTGTATTATTACGATTTGATTTCTGCGTGATTTGCTTATCGTCATTATTTGGTAATCTGATATGCTTTATAAGTTTACATCACATGCTCTGTTAAGATTAATTCATTAAGATTTCTATAGACAGAACTGTTGTATTGACTCTGCATCATATTATTGTTCCTTTCAGAGTTGATTGAATATTAGTAGTCTTAACCGAATATTGTTATTATTACAGAGCTTTTGTGCTGTACATTCATGTTACAGGATTCATCTTGAAAGTTGTGATTACGATTGTTGGATTCAGAAGTAATGCTGTTCTATTTTGAAAAGTAGTCGTATTCCTTTTAATTGAGATTGATGCTTAGATCAGATTACTATTCAAGCATGTTGTGTGCGTATATGGTTTCCAAGCGCTGTTCCATAACTTATCCGTAATCAGTGTTGTTCCATTAGTGTGTGCTGCTTGATCTGCCTTAAGAGTGAAAGATTGTTGTTTGATTACGATTGATGCATTTGAGTTAATAGATTAAGTTTGATTACTGCTCACGAGACTTAGTTGTTTAACTACTGTTCCTTTTAAGAATTATTGTTCCATTTCAGAATTGTTGTTCCATTCCAGATTTGTTGTTCGATTTCTTATTTGTTGTTCCATTTTCTTATCTGTTGTTCCATTTACTAGCATTTGTTGATTTGGTGTGGGAGACGATCTAAGGCTATAGTGAGCCTCGGCATTTACTATCTGGCTCCCAGACCCGTGGTCTTTTCTCTAATTTCCTTTCCATCAGTTTCCAAAGGGATGGGTTATCACTACCAAACCCTTGACTGATAAGTTTCCTAGTTTTCTGAGTGTGTGATTTATTCTTTTGAAGTGACTTAGTTGTAGACAAGATCCATTTACTCTTGTATTTTTGAACACTGTACTACTAGCATTACTCTGAAAAATGATAGCCTCAGATTGAGACACTCTTTGAAATAACAAAATGCTCCCAGATTGATATATTAATGTGAGGTAATTAGAGGTGAAAGAGACCCTTTTTATAGCTCTACATTTTGGCGTCGTTGCCGGGGAAAGAGTGTAGCCATTTGTCCTTTTTTTCAGAGTAGTGTACGAACCTGCTAGGGAAGAGTTGGATTTTAAAAACGGAAGGTAAGAACCTGTGTACGGAGCATGTAAAATCCCTTCTCCCCTGTCCGCTTTCCTAACAGATTTGTTGTTGCTTTGTTTGAATAGAATCTAGTAGTTCATTTGAGTGCATGACTAAGCAGAAAAAACCAGAAAAAAATATCAAACCTCCACCCAAACCTGAAAAAGCTAGGGGGCCGGTGACCCTTGGCCGAACGACCTTCATAAACGAAATCTATAAGAAAACAAAATCTCAGCCTTCAGTAGGACCTAGGAAAATCATTTCTAAACAGCCTACTAGTTCCCTTCAGGCCATAGGATCACCATCTGTAGCCTTTTCTGAGGTGCATAGTCAAACTGAAGAGCAGGACTTTCAAGAAATTGAAAATTCTACTCCAGAACTATTGCAGGAAGGGAATTTCAGCAATATTTGTGAAGGATAAGGAGAAACAGGAGAAATTGAGGAACCAAGATCTCCTATTGGAACAAATCAGCCGTTAAATAGCCCAGATAAGGGAAGTGCTGCAAAAATCATTGTTGAAGGAACCCAATCTCCTCAGACATCAAGCATTCTCATTATCCCAGATAGAGGGAGTGCTATTAAAACTATCCCTGTCCAAGCTATTCCCTCTCAACCTAGGAATACCCTCCTATATATCCCAGAAGGTTATTGGCATATATTCGACCCCATGGCTCAGAATCAGCCAAACACTCAAACCTCTACATTACAATACCCTATAGTGGATTCTGTAGCAAATGCGCCCATGAAAGCAATCCCTCTTCAACATATCCCTACATTTCACGGTCTCACATCAGAAGATCCGGATGCATTTTTATTTGAATTTGATGTGTTGTGCAGGGGATATGATTACACCACCGACCCCCAGAAACTGAAATTATTTACCTCTACATTAAAAGGGGCTGCTTTAAGATGGTTTATGGGATTAGGTGGTGGGTTTATAAACAACTGGGATCAAATGAAAGAATCTTTCTTAAAAAAATATCAGGATTATTGCAGGTCTAGAGAATTAAAGGACGAAATATTCCAAATGACAGCTAGATCAAATGAAACATTAGAGGAGAATGTGGAACATTTTCAGTATAATCTGCAAAGATCTCCTTATGCATCACTACCTTTACCTGATAATGTGTTAAAAACTGCATTAATAAGGGGCATGAAGGAACAATGGATTGAAACATTAAACATCATGGGAAAAGGGGATATTCATCAAGAGAATTTTGTTGACATCATTGATTTATGTATTAGGAGTTCGAGAGGCAGCACAAGAATAAAACTGGCAAAACATGATCGGTTTGTAAGAGATAACAAAATTTCAATAGAAGGAGTAACACGTGTAGAAATTGGAAATTTATTGGAAAATTTTAAAATTGATATTCTGGGGACACTAACTACACAACTTGATATTATGCAGGCTAAACAGAAGCAAATGGAGGTAGAACATAATTTGGCGATCTTCTGTCCTCGATGCAGGAAAAAGCATAGTCACAAGGAATGTCCACTGGATACAGTCCAAACATGCGCCATCTGTACAAAAGATCACCTTACGGAGAGCTACCCCTCACTTCCTGGATTGAAAGCAGTATATAAGGAAGCGGAAGAAGAACCAGAATCGGTGTACTTGATCAACCACCGCCGTCAGTGGCAACCGAGACAATCTGGTATGTTTCCAGACCCAACTTCTTCTTTTCAGCCTCCACAGTATAATGCTCAACAATATAGCATGTGGCAAAGTCAGCCCCAACCCCCATTTTCAAACTGGTCACCACAGTCGTTTCCTTCTTCAAACCCGTGGTTGAATCAGGCAAGCCAATCTGGTTGGCCAAATTTCCCTTACACTCTGTCATATTGGAAAAATAGCCCATACCCTCCACAATGGACTCCCCCTACTTCACAAAGTTCAGCCTGGCAGACAAACTGGCAGAGACCGATGCATCAGCCAGTAGGAACTATTTCGCTCCCTCAACCTACACTGCTAGCCTTACAACAAAATCCCCAGTCTAATCTAAGACCACAACTCCCAGCCCAACCCAATCCCAATCTAAATAACAGACCGGTCCAATCTCTCCAAATTATAGAATCACTAGAAATAGGACCCAACCTGAGGGAGTGTAATTATATTCAGTTAAGATCTGGATGTATTATTGAAACTAAGGGAGATAAAACAGTTCATATTGAAGATCAGTTACCAAGAGAACATATGTTACAACAAGAGGATGCGAATAAGCAGCAGACTCATAATCAAGCAACCACATCCTCTCCTCCGTTCCCAGAATGATTAGTCATACCTCGACCTTTACAATATCCTGATTTTGACATTCTGGGAGAATTACAAAATCTGTACATAAAAATTCCATTCCTCCAAGCCATTCAAGACATTCCTATATACGCAAAAACTATCAAAGAATTGTGCATAAAGAAACCAAGGAGGAATATAACAAATAATCCAAGAGTCCAAGTAGTCGGCACTTTATCTGATTTACTATCAGGGAAATAAACACCCATTAAATATGATGACCCAGGAAATCCAATTGTAACTGTTCAAATCTATGGTCAGACCCTGTCTAATGCCTTAGTTAACCTAGGAGCTGCAATTAATATTTTAACAACCACTACTTTCCAAAAGCTCGGCATTACATCTGTAGAACCCACCTCTACTTTGCTAGAATTGGCTGACCGATCTGTGGTTAGGCTGGAGGGTACTTTACATGATGTCATGGTCTCTGTAGATTCCTGGGAATATCCAACCGATTTCCTGATAATTAATCCAAAAACCCGACTTGATGGACACTAGCTGATTTTAGGTAGACCTTGTCTTGCCACTGCCGATGCTTACATTGGCTGCTGGCAAGGAAATATGACCATAACCAAAGGACCAAATATCAAGAATTTAGTTCTATATCCTCCAGCGTAGCCAAGTGTCACAATAATTAAAACTAACAAGCACCCTGTATCATACCTTATTGATAACATTAGATCTCCATTAACTATACAAGAGGCACTTGATTTTAAAGACCAAACAGAAGATGATGCCATTAATAACTTCATTAGTCAAACTAAATCCGGATCCTGCACACAGTGTCACATGATAGAAGCAGCATTTGATAATGAATTAGAAGAAGACCCACTTAAAGATACACATGATCAAACAATACCCGTTACTTCTGTTGCAAATAGTAAAATTGTGGAAATTGAACCGGGAAAAACCTTAAACATTAATGCCAACCTCACACCTGAACAAGAAACAAAGCTCATCCATTTGTTAATAAAATATCAAGAAGCATTTGCATGGGATTACCCTGATATGAAAGGGATTGACCCTCAATTATGTACACACCACATTTATATAGAAAAGGATGCTAGACCTGTTCGTCAACATCGAAGGAGACTTAATCCTCATTTAAAAGATGTGGTAAAAGCGGAACTTCATAAACTTTTAGATGTCAATTTTATCTATCCTATCTCTGATAGTAAATGGGTCTCTCCGCTTGTGGTGGTACCGAAAAAGAATGGGAAATGGAGAATTTGTGTGGATTACAGGGAACTAAATAAAGCAACACAAAAAGACCACTTTCCTCTCCCATTCATAGACCAAGTATTAGATACTTTAGCAGGAAAGAAATTCTTTTCTTTCCTGGATGGCTTCAGTGGATACAATCAGATTCAGATTGCCCTTGAAGACCAAGACAAAACTACTTTTACTTGTCCTTGGGGAACATTTGCCTATCGAGTTTTACCTTTTGGCTTATGCAATGCTCCTACCACATTCCAAAGGGATATCCTTAGTATTTTTGCAGATTTAATAAATGATGGACTTGAAGTATACATGGATGACTTTACACCATATGGAGATGATTTTGATCCAGCATTAGACACCCTAGAAAAAGTCCTACAACGTTGCATCGCTACCAGGCTTTGTTTAAGCCACGAAAAATGTTATATGATGATGACTGAAGGACTTATCCTAGGACACTATGTTTCAACAGCCAGCATTCAGGTAGACCCGGCCAAAATCCAAATACTTTTGCTTATTCCCACTCCTACTACTCAAACAGAGGTACGCATCTTTCTTGGATTTTCCAGTTATTTTATAGACGATTTATAGAACATTATTCGCACATTGTTGCACCTTTATATGCACTAATTGGTAACGTTGATTTTCTTTGGACAGAAAAATGTGAGCGTGCTTTCAAGGATTTAAAGAAGCTCGTATCCACAGCCCCAGTCCTTCGAGGACCAAACTGGGATTTGCCATTCCAGATATCATCTGATGCCTCAGATACAGCCATTGGCGCAATCCTTGGGCAGGAAGAGGATAAAAAACCATATGATATCTATTACATCAGCAAAAATTTATCCCCTGCTGAATTAAATTACACTGTTACTGAAAAAGAATTCCTAGCTGTAATACATGCTGTCAATAAGTTTAGACATTATATTACGGGATACCCTGTTATCTTGTATACAGATCATTCTGCCATAAAATATTTAGCAAATAAGCCTGTCACAAATGCCAGAATAACTAGATGGTTGATTTTATTGCAGGAATTTGATATCACAATCAAGGATCGACCTGGCAAAGAAAACCATGTAGCCGATTTTCTCTCAAGAATGCCAAAGCCAATCGATGCAGCAGCAGTTGAAGATCAATTTCCGGATGAACATCTGTTTGTTGTTGTTGTTCAAACACCCTGGTATGCTGATGTTGCCAATTACCTCGCAGTAGGTAAACTACCAAAACACGTAACCCCTAATGAGTGCAAACAAATTGTTCAAAAGAGTGCTCGATTCTCGTGGATTGGGGGCTATTTGTTTCACACAGGGGCAGACATGCATATCAGGAGATGTGTTCAAGAAGACGAAATCTTTGACATCCTAAAATCCTGTCATGATGGACCATGTGGTGGACACTTCGCTGAGTGCAGAACTGGACATAAAGTGCTGCAGACAGGGTATTACTAGCCCACGATTTTCAGAGATGCGAAGAAATTTGTCCAAGCTTGTGACAGCTGCCAGCGAGCAGGACGTCCTGGTCAATCTGACGAGATGCCTCTAAAACCACAGTTAGTCATTGAACCATTCGAGCGATGGGCTCTTGATTTCGTTGGACCTATCAACCCATCATCAAATCAGAAAACATATATTTTGGTGGCAACAGAATATGTCACCAAATGGGTTGAAGCAGAAACATTGCCAAGAGCCACAGAGGACTTTGTCATACAGGTCCTGTTCCATCTGTTTGTACGTTATGGCCTTCCAAGGGAAATAATTACAGGCGGAGGACCACAATTTGCTGGGAATAGATTAGCTGCAACACTCAACAATTATCATGTCCAGCATAAAATCACTACTCCATACCACCCATAGGCGAATGGACAGGTAGAAAGCAGCAATAAGGTAATAGAATCAATCCTAACGAAAACCATTGCGTCACACAGGCGTGATTGGGCCACCAGACTACCTGAAGCACTCTAGGCCTATAGAACAACATGGAGAAGCACCACTGGTTACTCACCTTATCAATTAGTTTTTGGAAAACAACCCATTTTCCCCATAGAATTCGAAATCCAAACATTACGAACAGCACAGGAAGTTGGCTTAGATCTAAGCGAGGCACAGATTAATCGACTACAACAGATCAATGAGTTGGACGAAATTAGGCTCTCTGCACTTCAAAATACAGCCCTGATTCAATAGCAGCGAGCTAAATGGCATGATGCTCTCATTAAAAACAAAGTCTTCCACGGGAGAGACTAGGCTCTGTTACACGACTCCAGGTTTTAGGACTTCCCTGGGAAACTCTAGACTCGTTGGTTGGGACCATACGAAATCCAGAAGGTACATGACAATGGAACCCTTACGCTAATCACTATTCACCGTTCTGGATATGCCTTCAAAGTAAATGGCCACCGAGTTCGTCTCTATCACAAACCACTCACTCGGGAGTCCTTCTGCTAGCAGCTACGCCGAGACACTGATATGGAGATTTTGGGAGAGGAAGAGAAGTCTTCCTCACCTGTAATTCATTAAGGAATTCATTTCTTTTTACAATTTGTACATAAGTTCTTTTCTTTGAGTCGTTTTTGTACATATGTTTGAACTAATGTTTTCCTGTCATTTTTGTTGTTCCTTTTTTTTTCAAAAGAACAGCATTTCGATTTTTTCCATTCCTTTTCCAAAAGGATGGCATTTGTGTGTTTCTGTTGTTCCTTTTCTAAAGGAACAACATTCTTGATTTTCTGCTGTTCCTTTTCTAAAGGAACAACATTCTTGATTTTCTGTTGTTCCTTTTCCAAAGGAACATCATCTTTGATTTTCTGTTGTTCCTTTTCCAAAGGAACAACATCTTTGATTTTGTGTTGTTCCTTTTTCAAAGGAACGACATTTGCTTGTTCTGCTGTTCCTTTTCTAAAGGAACAACATTTCGATTTTTGTTGTTCCTTTTTCAAAAGGAACGGCACTGCTGTGTGTTTGTTGTCCCTTTTCCAAAGGAACAACATATTTTTTATTTTTGCTGTCCCTTTTCCAATGGAACAACATATTATTGATTTCTGTTGTTCCTTTTCCAAAGGAACGGCATTTTTGCATCTTTTGCTATTCCTTTTTCAAAGGAACAGCATTTTTGGTTGTTGTTGTTCCTTTTTCAAAGGAACGGCATTTCGAGTGTTTTGCGCATTTTTATTTTTGTTGTTCCTTTTTCAAAAGAACGGCATTGGTGTGTTCTGTTGTTCCTTTTTCAAAGGAACAACATTTGCATTTTTTCGATCTATGGTCTTTTGTTGTTCCTTTCTCCAAAAGGAACACCACTAGCATGCTTTTGCTCTCCTTGTGAAATAGCTTATTCCTTTTGCTGATCTAAATTGAGGATGCTACTTGCTCCTGTTCTTTCAAGTCTTTAAGATACAGCTATGCACTTATGCAATGAATACAAATTCACAACATACTGAAATCTGCAAATCATAAATCGATGTCTTTATAAGGCTTTGAATTGGTAAGAGGACAAAAGGAAGGACACACTTATTTATCATCTTTTTCTCTCATTGTTCTACTAATTTTGCTCTGATTGGTTATCTTTATCATGACGATCCCTTTAATCCTCTTTGATTATTATTTAGGAATAAGAGCAAAGGGTTTATATCTTCCTATTGAGATGATAAGACTTCTTCCACCATTCCTACTCTTAAGGAGTGTTGAACCACCCTTTGTGTATAAGGAAAAGTACTTTATGAAAAAAAAAAAAGTAAACATGAATTATAAGTTGTCAAATGCAGGATAGGGGGTCTCATCAAGAGCCAGCCTACCATGATCATGAGGATGGAAGTGAAGTGGCATTCCCACTATGGCCACCACACCAGGGATATGGTCCAAAAGGTATATCAAATAAACAAACCTTGGAACAGGAGGTCTCATCACGAGTCGGCTTGCCCACTTTTCGCTCCTTCCTCGTGAATGGCATTATGGCTAACTGGTTACCAAGCCAGCATAATGGCCTACATTTTGACATTACACTCCCTAACATACACACAAAGGATCATGGTTCCAAGGGTGAAATAAGCAACTCTACCAAGGTTATGGAAACTTGTCGGCAGCATAGCACTATTAATGGTATTGAAGTCACATTGGTTACACCAATAGGTAAGATACTAATACTCTTTTGTTTCTTATATCCTAGGAACTAATCATATATCCTTTCCCGACTTATATATCGCATGAAAATTTATTACCACCAATCATGGCAAAGTAAGTGACAATGACCACTTGAGATTTGGCAAGTACGACAGACATCCTATCCCCCTAGCCTTGCATCATATCATAGCAACCTCTTATGTAATACGCGATCCAACTTTACGCCTCGATTTCGGTAATTCATTGTTTTTCTAAACATGGCATATTTTCATACGTTGATCCTTTATGACGCTGTTGCAGATCGGGTGTTGCTCCTTTATTTGACGGCTAGGACAGCCTATCACATTGCGGGGGGGAGGTTAACCTCATTATTCCCTGGATTACGTGTCAGCTCACTATTCAGGAAAATTTGTGTACTAGGGTATGGCACGGCTTAACGGCATGCTATTTCTATTTTTGTTACACAAGTTGTTGTTCATAAGCCATTTCTGTTGCATACTCTGTTTTTTTCAAACAAGTCTTGCGTCTATTACCCTCTCTGTGTTTCAAACAGCACAAACAGTTGCTGTTCCATTGAGAATCCACAGTGAAACCATGGGAGGAAGAGCGATTCGAAGGGAACTACAGGTGTTGACAGTCTCCGCTGCTACCCGGGAAATCTTGGAAAGAGCAGGGTGGCTGACTTATCTCAACCACTTGCAGGAGTCTAATGAAATAGTGGTGATTGAATTCCTGCAGAATCTGCCAGAGGATTACTCCACAGTAAGGGGGAGACAAATAGCAGTCACCGATGATATAATCACAGAAGTCTCAGGACTACCAGCCACCGGACCTGTATGGACGTTAAAAAAGGAGAGACTACAGAAGATTATAGAAATATTCCAGGACGAAGGCCAGAGCTTGATGATTAAAGGGAAGGGAGTTCTGCCAGCAACACTAGGAGAGCCCTGGGCAGAATTGGCAAGAACCGTGCAAAGTTACATCACCTGCGAGGGTAGAAAAGACGTGGTAAGACCATGACATCTTAAACTCTTAACTGTTTTCAAGCAGAAATGCTCTGTAAATCTGCCTGCACTTTTGAATTCGTTACTTCATGACATTGCACGAAGCTTAAAAAAGGCACAGCATGTAGAGTCAGTTATCAGTCACCATGGGTTAATTCGATTAATTGTTAGTCATAGCCTCACCCAGCAGCAGAGCAGCTGGGAAGAGCTAATTGCAATGATTGAGGGAGGGTTGACAGCACCATCCCCAAAACGTAAGCATACTACCAGCACACCAGAATGTCCAGAAAAACGCAGAGAATTAGTAAAACAAAAGCATGTCACTAGTACATCAGAACGTTCAGAAACACGCCAGGAATCGGCAAAGCGTAAGCATGCCACCAGTACACCCGAACAACCAGAGAAACGCAGAAAATCAGTCCGGTTAGCTTGGATATGAGGAAGGCTGGAAAAGCTCCAGGAAAGCACCAGCCAGCCAGTAGAAATTGAGGACAAGAAATCCTCACGGCCAGAAGAAGAAGCAGAGCAATCTGAAGGAGAAGAGAAAGAAGAAGCCGAGCAATCTGAGCAATCCGAAGAAGAAAATGAGGAAGAAGTTGAGCATTCTGAAATAGAAGCTAAGCATTCTGAGGCAGAAGCTGAAAAATCCAAGCAGGAGGGGGAAATGGAACAGCAAGAAGGTAGCCCATTGCAGGACCCAGTAGGAGGAGACGAATTGGCTGCAGTCTTGGCCAATATGGGTGAATATGGCCAACCTTCTAGTCCATCAGACCTCTAGGACAAACCCCAAGAGGAAAATGCATCTGAAAAACCACATGCAAAAGAGGCAGAAGTAGGAAATCTGCCTGTTCATGATGAAGAAGAAATAAGAAATACTGAACAGGAACAATCCATTCCTAAGGCACCGGAAGAAATTCCGGAGGAAGTAGGGGAAGAAAAGGAAGTTGCCCAGGAATTGATGGAACAGCCGGAGCACAACACTGAAGAAACACCTCAGGAGGAAGATCCAAGGACTAGTCATGGCCCAGGCCACAGCAGACAGCCTGCTGTTCCTTCTAATGAAATTTTGGAAATTAAAGAATTGTGAAAGGAACAACAGAGATTATTGAGCATAATAGCCCAGCTCCACCAGCAGATCAGGATCCTGAAAGCAAGGCAGAGGGTAAGAAAGACTGCAGGGAAGAAAAAGGTGACCACTCCAGTAAAACTCCGCAAGGCAAAAAGGCGGAGGACCAAAATTCATCCTGTTGTTCAAAACCCTGTGGAAAATCCAGCTGTTGTTCCAAATGATGCTGAAGAACAGACTGTTGTTCCATTTGAAAAGGAACAGCAGCAAACTGATATTCATGTTAAAATAGAAATGGATGATATGATGACTTGTGACAAGAAAATTCAGACGGAGGCACCACCCTCAGGGGTGATAAGGGTTCTGAACTCAAAGCAATGCAATAAGAAAGTTCAAGTAAAACTCTCGGCCTCCACTGCTGCATGGAGAAGAGATCCAAAAATAGTAACCTTGCGCAAGGGGTTGAAACAAGCTCAGCAAGAAGCAGAAAAGCTTAGAGAGCAAATGGTCCCTTGCGAGAAGTATGAAGAACTACAGCAGCAACTTAGGAACGTCAATCAATCTGAAAGCCAAGCCTTTGAAGGTTGGCGGAAGGAACAAGAGAAAGTTGCAAAGGTAACTCGTAGGCTAGATACTGTTATCAAGCAGATGGATACCTTGTGTTCTTTATACAATGACGTTTTAGCATGTAGGGCCCCTGCCAAAAATTATGCCCTGTTTTTACTGGAACGGTATTTAAAATTAAAAATAAAAGTCGTTAAAGCAGGTGCTCCCATACAAATTAACACTATCAATGACTTTATAGACTACTGTAAACACTACGGGGTGAAGGTCCAGAGACTGTTGTGCGAATTCTATTTGCATAACCTTGTACTAGACCAGGAGACTGAGCTGAACCCTGGCCCTTTTGTTGGAGACATCCAATTGCAAGCATTCATCTCATTCGGGGTTAATCAGATTAAATGGCTCAAAGCCTATAATACTTTCCAGAGGCAAGAAAATGGCCTAGATTCGTGGGTAAGGGTTGAACCTAGGAACCCAGTATAGCTGTGGAAAGCACATAGAAACCTCATGAAGACTCCGGGTGTCATTGAAATATTAGGACCCATGCATGAGGCACTCATTCGACAAGGATTAGAATATTTTCTTTCTATCAAAGACCTTGCCATTGATGCAGCTAAATTTCGGTATCAAATCTCTAATCCGAATATCCAGCTCAGGGAACCGTTTAAGTATGAGAATTTTAAATTAGCTTCCAACTATTTGCACCTTTATGGCGAAAGCATTTTGAGAGCAGGGCCATCCTGGTTAGGATATAGGTTCCGCAGTCCAATTATTTGGCACCCTGCACCCGGATACCAAGCCCTATATGAGATGCCTGAGGATCAAACAGGCCATTTCTTTGACTACCTAGTTACTCATCATGGTTGTAGGCCTCCGCATGAAATTCCTTCTCCAGCCTATTCTCTCACCGCCTTGCATGTCAACTACAACGTTTTCATGAGGGCATGAAAAAGGGTAAGCAGGGGGGTGTGTGGAGTACTAAAAAGGTATGTTTTGATGATCATTTCAGTGGCTCTTCAGTAGAACTTGTAAACCTTTTTGCATCATGAACTTGGAAAACAATAAATAATTATAACAAAACATGTGAGATTAATATGCAAGACTTAACCGCTAACAATTGTCATTCTCTCGTGCAGGAAGGGGTGAAAACGAGGAGTTGTTGTTCCAAAGAAAAAGACAAGGACAAGGTAATTGTTGTCCCTTTGATGGGAGACCGAGTGCAAACAAGGCTAAGCAGATCAAAGCAAATCGACCCTGAAAAGGAGGAGAAGACACCAACTCGGCGAAGAAGGGAAAAGAGATGATTAAGGGTTAACGGTTTGGTGAATCCCTCAGGATCCTTGATCCTGAGGGATCGCTGCTTTATCTATCTTGTTACTTAGACATCTCCACCGTCACCCTTATATAAAGGGACAGCACTGTTAGCATTAGGAGTTCGACATGATTATGTTTTTATGTAATTTCTGTTAAGATCAAAACTTTGATCATAGAGTTCAGGCTTCTGTGATCCATATCAAGTTTATGAGAGATTTTTCGGCGAAATTCACATGGAATACCATTTGTCGACGCGTTTCGAACCAACTAGTGTGGTTCATCGTCGGGACAAGTTGAAGAAACAGATCTAGCTTAGCACGATAAATAGTCTGAGCAGAGTCTCCAACGGCTAAATTGACTAATGACTAATTTTGACCTTAGGACCCAGGTCAAATCCTCTCCAACGGCTAATTTTGACCTTGGACCCAGGTCAAATCCTTATTTATTAATTTAATGTTATTATTATTATTATTATTATTATTATTATTGAAATAACTTAAATTAGATAAAAAGGTTGATTTTAAAAAGGGAATTTATTTATTTATTTAAATTAAAATTAATATATCTATATATATATATATATATATATATATATATATATATATAATATTAGGTTATTAAGGTAGGATTAATAATTTTAATGGTTGGTTTGATAATTTATTTATTTATTCAAATTATTAAATAATTATTATTGGTATTCTATATATATTAATTAAAATCATAAGTTGACTAGTATTTTTATTCAATAATAATTCAATGGTTAGTTTATTTTTATAGAAGTTAGTTAAAATATAAAAATAAAATAATTTTAAGGTTAAAGATGTAATTATTTATTTATTTAACTTATTTTTTTTTTTGGTAAATCATGCTAATTCTATTATAGTACAAAAAAGATTACAGAGAGAGTTACATCCGCCACAAAGAGTTGGCTACATGAACAGTTTGACATTCTGAGACTGAAACTGAGCCGGAGAAAAAGAGGGACTATGAAACTGTCCGCTGACCCCAAGCTAGAACCAACAGAGAACTGGACCTGGGTGCTATACTTCCACTCCCTACCGAGGCGAGGGAGGAGTTTACAGACCTTGCAAATCCCACATTCAAAAAACCCGACATGACAGACACAGACATTATAATCGACATACAAAAAACTAAGTGGTGCGACCCGAAAACTATCACAGACTGACTCCCATTATTTACTGTAGCTGCTACTTCGACATCCTGAGACTGAACAAAGTGTTTCCATAACACACAGAACGACCATGCAACGTGCCTAGGCATCCACGGAGGTGGATGGTTGCTTCTCCACCACTGGACAGGCATATGGATCTGGTTGCTCCTCCACCACTGTACAGGCATATGGGTCTGAAGCACTCGAGTCTGTGTATGGCGCGTCATCCTTCGCAGGCTCGCTTGTTCCCACTCTATTCCCCGCCACCGCACCCGAGGCTTCCGCAGGCTGTAATCGCGGACCCTAAACAGGCGAGGGTGGCCGAGGCTCTGCTGGGGCTTCTGGTCTATCTGCATGGTCGCATTTTTCAATGCGCACTGAAACATAGTAGATTGCGTTGTCCAGAGCACACGGGAACCTGAAGCGGGTTGATGGGTGCGAACCAAACGGACACATCGCGGCTCTTCCCCGCCCTCTGCCTCTTCCGCACCCTCTTCGAGCTCCTGGTGAGCTAATCTCCTCCGACGGGGAGTCGAAGGATGCCGAGGAACGTGGCGATGAAGCCCGACCTCTGGCACCGCCTCTTGAACCTCCCCGCCTGCAAGCGCCACGTAACCTCTCACGCGGCATCCTGTAATCAAAAAATAACCAATTCTGCCCAGAGGCCGCGAGTGCTTTGCGCCACCGAGGATTCTAAACCTGTGCAACAACTTATACAACAGATGAGAAACAGGTAATGGAACACGAATTCAAATAGCAATGCTTACCACACAGGTCGAAAGCCGAGCCTTTTCAGAAGCTGCACGGGGTAAATTGCTCCCAGAGAGCTGAGCAGACCAGAACCAGGTATGACCAAAGCGCCGAAGGGCCAAATCTCTAACAAGGGCGCAAAGGAACTGAAACACCGCGACACTCAGAGCTTCTGGAGGTTGAAGGCGCTCAGAGACTTTGCTTAAAAAGAGCAGAATGACACTCAATACACTGAACCATAGCATAGAGCCGTAAATTCTCTGACAATCTAGGGTTGAGACCAGGGCCTCCGTAGCCGAGGGCCGAGGTCTGAGTCTTGGCTCATGCACCCACGGTGCAGTTATCCAAGAGCCGAACGCACCATTCACAATTGAGACCATACAGAGCTTCCAACAGACAATGGCGCTTCCCGCACCTTCCAACGGAACACCTCTCATCGGCAAACCAAGGCGAACGACCAATATACCTCTGCAACCAGCTGTT